>JAQQAE010002438.1:0-22310 GCA_029823295.1 Pseudamia nigra
GCCATTTTTCTTAGGTCCCATGATGAAAAACACAAAATGAAGCAGTATTTTAGGTGAAAAAAGGCAAATATACAGCGGAGTTCATGTTGACGTTTAACTCAGCCGAGATAGACCCGGAAGTGAAGGCTTTCGTGTTACAAAACATTTGTAACCCGAATTATGAAAGTCGTAATCTGAACCTTTTCCATAATACGAAATTTGTAACCCGAATCATTTTGTTAGCCGGGACACAATTTGGCCAATGGTTTTATTTGTTACCCGAAATTTTTGTTAGTAGAAGCGTTCGTTATCCGGGGCACCACTGTATTGATATAATGAGTCATACCCTAATTCTAAAAAAGTTGGGACACTGTGTAGAATGTAAATAAAACAGACTGCAGTGATTTACAATATTTTATTCCTGATAGAACATACACAACAGATCAGATGTTGAAACTGAGATATTTACCATTTCATGGAAAACATTAACTCGTTTTGAATTTGATGGCAGCAACACATCTCAAAAAAAGTTTGAACAGCAGCAACAAATGGCTGGAAAAGTAAGTTGTACAAATGGAAAACAACTGGAGGAGAGTTTGACAACTAACGAGGTGAACTGGTAACAGGTCAGTAACGACTGCGCTGGATTTAAAAGGGTATAAAAGGAGCATTTTAGAGACGGAGCACCTCAGATGTGAAGATGGACAGAAGTTCACCAATCTGTGACAAATTGCATCTAAAAATGTGGCACAATTTCAGAAAAATGTTTCTCAATGTAAAGAACGTCCCGCCATCTACAGTGTATAATATCATTAAAAGATTCAGAAAATCACTGGGAAGATTGAAGATCAAAACTGGATGCTTATTATCTTCAGGCCCTCAGGCAGAACTGCTTTAAAAACAGTCATGATTCTATGCTGGAAATCACTACACGGACTCCGGAAAAGCTTTACTGCACGTGAAAATGATCCAGAAACGCAGCCGTCTTCTCTGGATCAGAGGCTGTAGTAAACTGTTCTGTGATCAGAAGAATCAGAATTTGAAATTATTTTTGGAAACCATGGACACGGTGTCCTGTGGCTAAAGAGGAGAGGAACCGTTCAGCTCGTTATGATTGAATTATTCCTACAGCACTGAGTCGGCAAAAAGAAAATTTATTACTAAAGTTTTACAAAGTGCCTGGATTGTTTGCTTTGTCTGAGGGATAAATGCTTCATTAGCTTTTCCTTTTTGAATAAAGGTCTCTCTGCTCTGTGTTGAAGGGATTTCCAGGTGCTGCTGGTGATCCAGGACACTCGGGTCCTGCCGGAGCTCTGGTACTGTGTGCTCCTAGTCCTCAATAACCCAAGCAAATGCTCTTATTTTTGTGTATGTCACACTGAAAAGAGTCATTTGACCTCCACAGGGTCCTCCAGGAAATCCAGGTCAGGATGGAATCCCTGGACCAGCAGCAGAGAGGGTGGGAAGATTTTTACACCAAAATAAATACACGTCTATATTTTTGAGGAATGTTGCCTTCTTGTAGCACTATTACAAACTTCACTGAATTTACTGCCTGAATATTTGCAGTTTTCACAATACGACAACTGACTGGTCGATTCACTGTGGTTTTTTAGGGCTTCGCGGGGAAACCGGGGCTGATGGGTAATCAGGGGCCAGTGGGCATGTATGTAAGTAGAATTTATCCATGCTGATGCAAGAAGAGATTTTTTTACTGCCAAGAAATATTTATGGAGCGTGCATAAAAATTTTAAATGCATGTAAAATATTCAGCCTGAAAGCAAAATCACATACTGTATTTTATTTGGTTTCACATGAACTTTTTTGACAGAAACAGACAAATAAATGTCTTTTACACAGTATCAATATTAAACAACAAAACTCTGTGAAAAAGTATGCAAAATCTACAAACCACTTCGAGGGAAGTTTGGTCTCGTATTTCTGAAGCTGAAAAAGAAAGTTTTAAGTGTACCGTATTTTCCGGATTAAAAGTCACGTTTTTTGCACAGTCTGGCGAGGGGAGGGGCTTGTGTTTTGAATAAATTGGAGCCGCTGGAGGAGGCGAGCAGCGAGCCGTCGCTTCTGGCCCCGAGCAGATGCGACCTGTTCTGCAGATCAGCTAATACACGTTTTTTTCTTCGTCATTATGCATTTTTGGGCTCATGAGACTCACATACCGGAGCGACACGTCACCCGGATGTTACCGTAATCCTCCACCCGCTCAGCGGCTGGTTTCCAAAAGCTGCAGTGTTCATCGGTGACCAGCAGGTGGCAACAGAGGATTCACAACGATGAGAAAAATAGAAACCATGTACAGTTAGTGCACCTGAATTTCAACATATTGTCAATAAAAGAACTCGGGTTATGATATATGATTAATAAAATTCCTGAAAACAATCCAGGTCTGTTTTAAGCCCAAGCAGCATGTAGATGATTGGATCGAGCTGCCGGTTTAGTTTAACCTGCAATAAATGTTCTTTTACTTGATTTGTACATTAAACTGCTGAAATGCCTTGTTTTGTTTTTTCTATTTGCAAAACAAGTTAACGTAAATTTTTAATGAAGGGCTTTGTGTTTCTGTGTTTGCTGAGATAATTCTCCTAATTAAACCCCCTTGGATTTACAGAACATGCATCATTCTGTCAAAAATGAACACATTTTCCCAGACATTTACATTCATTCTTGTCTTATTTTAAAACATTAGTAGCATGCTCTGAAGTTCGACCTGGTCTTGTCTGCAGGGCTACCCGGGTGCGACGGGTCCCAATGGAAGACCGGGTCACATGGGACAAAGAGTAAGACTTTGTTTCTGCTGCAACATGAAGTATGGCTTTGGTGTAAAGTTCTTGTTATTAGAATTATGATCTTGTCAAGAATTACTATTCTATACTGTTCATGTATTATTATTGGTTTAATGATGTTGTATAAGTATGAGTGCAGTGTTTTGTGCCAAACAGGGAGATGCTGGTGTCAAAGGGCCGCGGGGAATCCAGGGGAAGTCTGGACCCAGAGTAAGAGGATGTGGTGATGTCACGACGGACCCATGTTTGACTTTGACTGCGCTATTTATTCACCAAAACATTTTGTTTGCAGGGTTTGCCAGGGCCGCTGGGTGAGAGAGGACCACCGGGACCACAGGTAGAGTAGATCTGCACCAAAACCCATCACTCTTCAAACTGATCCACTGAATATACACTCACGAGATTTAACAACACAACATTCTTTTTTGACCCAGTTTGTGACGGGTTTTTCTCAGTTAATAAAACTACATGTACAGATGCCTGTGTTTTTGCCTTCGTGATCATTCCCATCATGTGTGATTTGGTCACACCTGACGGATTATTTTCAGGACCCGAGTCCTGTGTGTCAGAAGAACCACCGGTCCTTACTGACTGCTCCTTCGTCAAACACACCCAGGCACCACGGCTTTGCAGAAAATCATACCAACCTGACCGCGATTACGCCAACACGTGGTGGTTACATTTCTTGACATTTGGTTCTTCATTTGTTTTGTAACTGACCAAGTTAGGATAGTCATCAAAATGTAATGAGGAACAACATACGAGTGGTCCAAGTCCTACTCTTCCACCAAACGTCATGGAAACCGGGGCAGTTTTTTGTACCATGACTTCCTTGGCAGAGGTAATAATAATTATTTATTTGTACAGCACATACAGTTACAAACTGCTTCACAAACAGTTTATAAAACAAGCAACATACGGTACAACAGCAAACCATGGAATCGTCCACACGGACGGTAAACAGCTGAAGCCACGTTTGTTTCTGAACTTTTTCACTACAGAAATAATGACTGGTCAGATTTTGTGTGTTATTTTCAGGGCCATCGAGGGGAGCTGGGGCCCAAAGGTGTCCGGGGTCCTCAAGTGAGTACGGCTGGTCAACAGAAAATACTCAATACTCCACACAATACTCACAAAAAGAGGACATTGCACTAATCACGCTGGTACCTGCCTGTACCTCTTATAATCGCACTGCAAAAACTGTTGCATGCTTTTTTATTCTTCTTCTAATCGTTTGCTCTGTTTGTACAACTGCTTAATGTCCCGCGGAGGCAAATAAAGTTCTTTGAATTGAATTGGAAAAAGAAAATGCATATTTGAGTAATGTTTACCTATGACCCGCTGCAGCTTTTCAATTTTTTAACCAATATACAATAATAGTTTTAAATTATGTAAAATTTTAGATTTTATTAAAAAGCAGCATTTTTCTTTCTCATTTTAGGACCTAAATCATGTACTGTTGGCAGTTGTAGTTTTTTTGTCCTAAACTACACCTAAAATGTTGACACATCTTACCCCGACTGTGTAAAAGTGTCACTGCAGGTCTTTGGTTTCCATTGTATTTAAATGACCTGATTTCCAAAAGATTGTTTTCATTTCTCGTTCCTCAGGGCCCCCGGGGGCTTCCAGGAACGCAGGGTGGTGTGGGTGGACCTGGCCCTGCTGGGAGCCAGGGGCCTCCCGGGCCACAGGGACCAGCCGGACCCAGAGGGTTTCCAGTGAGTGGGTACTTTTCACCTTTCTCTCCACTCTATAATGATGTAAACTGCAATGTTGCCCTCATTAAGGTCATGTGCAGTTTTCTTCAAGTACTGACGTGCAGTGTTTATGTGTTGAGAGAATCCTGTTTGTTCGAATAGGGGACACCGGGGACCGCAGGGCTGATGGGTCACAGAGGAGACAAAGGACACAGGGTAACTGGATTTAGTGCTGATACCCCCGTAACAGTCTGAAAACTGTTTAAACCCCACCTGATTGAATTGTTAAAACCATGTAGAACTGGTCTAAGTTAAAAACACGTAATAGTTTGCAGTGTAGGACCTGAAACAGCAGGACTGAAGTCCTGTATGTGGTTTTAGGGAGCTGGTGGTCCCCCTGGAGATGTCGGTGGTCCAGGACTGAGTGGGCAGCAGGTCAGCTCAACAATCACTAACTAGACTCAGTGCATTTATACAGTTACTAAATGTCAGAACTGGATTTGTACTGTTTGTACTAGAAGATGTGTAACATTTCCATGTGTTTAAAAGAGAAATTGTGAGCTACTTTAGTTACAGACAGACAGACTGAGTCCACACTAGTTAGCACCCCTCACCCCTCTATGGTTACATTTACCAAAAATGCATTGTATAAATTACTTTTAACAAGTATTGATGATTCATCTTAGGGTTCTCCGGGACCATCTGGTGAAGAGGGAGCTTCTGGGAAAAAAGGTGACCAGGTCAGTGACATGTGTGGTCTTTACAGACAGTGGCTTCATAGTTAGCATCGTACAACAGGCGGATGACTGCACACAAAACTTTTTTCCTGTCATTTCACTGCTAAAGTAGGCAAAGGGACTGGCATGCACTCAGACAACATACCAATATTTATAAAGACTAACGCATCTATTTGTGAGTTTTACTGCAAAGTTACACACACACACAGATGCTGCCCATCAAAGCACTTCTTTTGGCACACAGGGGAATTAAAATCTATCTCCATCCTGTGCAAGAATATTTTCAAATTTGGAATTCTGAGTATAAAGGAATTAGAGTTGCATGGGAAATTATAAAAACACAAGTGTGTGTTTGCTCCGTTGTGCAAACGGCCACATAAAAGATGCTATTTGCCTCTGCGAACATACCCCTTAATTATGTTCATCATGGCTTAACTAACACCCACAACTCTACAGCGATGCCCACGCGTCCAGATTGAACCCGGACCGGTGGGCACCAACCCGTCGTTTTTCCTCTGCAGAACATGTCCATTAAAAGGAGCCAGTGCACACGTTTCTATTACTGCTATAAATACAAAACATCACGAGATCAAATGAAAAGAATATGACATAATGGTTTGAGGATGGAAGCACCTGCGAGGCCACTGTGCCATGTGTGAATGGATCCTATACAGGACAGCTTCATCCATAAACAATATTCTGTCTAGTTTTTATTTTTGATTTTACTCAATTAGGTCTAGACACCAAGAGCAATAGAACCTCTCGCTCCATTAAAGGCCCATTAGGAAGTGGTTCTGCTGAAATGTTTTGCACTCGGGTGCAAATCACATACAGCAGTGGGTTTTACGGGATCTGGGGACACGAGGGTGCAAATAGCATCTGCCAACATAAAACTCACCAAAAAAGCCACACCTGCTATCATCATAGCCTTATTTTATGCTTTTATCGATTATGGCTCTTACATAGGTCATTAGATTACTTTCATGATAGTTTTTGTAAGTTCTCATAAAGTCTTGATGTGTTAAAACCCAGATTCAGCTCTCACCAGAAAACAAATGCAGAGAATATGATATAAACCTCCCATTACACAAATCAACAGTAAATATGGCTGCTGCATCATTAAACAGGGAACTCCAGGCCCCAGGGGGCAACAAGGGCCAAAAGGGCAAACAGGGGAGCCAGGAGCTCAGGGCTCCCAGGGGCTGCAGGGTGAGCCCGGGCACAGAGGCAAAGAGGTCAGACGAAGTGACATTTCACCCGCACGTTTGTTCTGGTGTCGTGGTGCTTCCGGGCTTCATTTTGTTTCTTTCTGCAGGGAGACATTGGCCCACCTGGTGATTCTGGAAATTCAGGCCCTAAAGGAGCAAAGGTCAATGCGAAGGCTCATTTGCTGTTCATGTTATTTCTTTCATTAATTCCTCAAAAATGTCAGAACAAGACTTAATTATGAAAAAAACATTTTTTTATAGGGAACTGTGGGAAATCGTGGATTAGCGGGACCAGAGGGACCTCTCGGGTCACCAGGCAAACAGGGTCCAAGAGGCACTAAAGGTGAAAAGGGTGACACAGGTGCCATGGTAAGTAATATTTAGTGCATTTCTATCCTGCAAACCTCTACCATCATGTGTATCTAAAAGCATTCATGTTGTTGCTGTCAGGGTGAGCGGGGACTGTCGGGGAAGGTTGGAGCATTTGGATTATTAGGATTGCGAGTAAGATACCAATTCCAATAAAAATATCACCGTCTGATACTCAGAGATGGGCCTGTGTTGGTAATTGTGCAGCTTTTCTTTAGGGTTTGGCAGGAGCTGCTGGAATTCCAGGACCTGACGGGGCTCCTGGACAGAAGGTGGACATTCTCCTCTTCACACTCTCACAGACACATTTATGAACATTGTTATGTTTGTTCCACATATTTTCACATTTTTTGAATGTAACACAGCAATTTTGTAAAGTGATTATGATGTTGACTCCTGTAAATAAAGAGACAGCAAAATAAAGGAGTAAAAATAGCATTTAAACTCATATGGATGGGTTTTTTGGAGGAGGCCTATTCGTTGGTGCTCAGAAAATATTGAACCATTTTCCTGTTGATGTGTCCACAGCAAGTAGCTTCCCTGCTTGTACTCCTTCTACAAAATAGGGCTGCTCTGTTGGCCTTTTGCTTAGTGATGACGTACGTTTATCATATGTGCAGGGAAACAAAGGGCCCGCTGGTTTAAATGGTGACCCAGCAGCTCCAGGTCACAAGGTACTGAGCACTGAAGATTATTAGTAACTTAATATTACAAGCCTTCCGGTGCCAGTGTTTGTCATGTTTCTAATGCAGGGTGTGGCGGGAAGCAGAGGAGTGACGGGAGACGTGGGAAAACCTGGCCCAAGGGTGAGACGTTAAAGCACTTTGTGACACACAATGTTATGTCTCTTCTAGTTTTTAATCATCTGTTTAAATTGTATTTCACAACCCTGTGGTTAAGAGTAGATCAGCTGGGTAGGTCTTACTCTTAAGTTCTAATGTTTCCCAGGTAACACTCAAGAAAACTGTGATATGCTTATGTTTCAGGGATCTGCAGGGATTGCAGGAGGGCCAGGTGGTCCAGGTCTGAAGGGTTTGTCAGGACCCCAGGGACCGAGAGGATTGACTGGGAAGGAAGGGGAGGCGGGCGAGGCGGTGAGTCCACACTGCAGGGCTTTACACGGTTCTGAAACAACCATAGACTGTATATGAAAGATGGAGAAACGCTGTGTGACATCGGTTTGTGACGAGACCTCTGGGTGGCACCATGTTTGCGCCGCTGCGTGCTCACTCTGATCCAAAAATCAACTTACACGTGAAGTGTGAAGGAGCTTGGATGGATTAAATGAAACGGTAAAACCTCTGGCACAGACACATTTTCCAAAGTGCCTCTGCCCTTAATTATGTGCAAATAGCAGCCTCCGGATCATCAGAACAGGCAAGTTATGCAATAATAAAATAATATAAGTCCCCCCTGTTCAGTGTCCACAGAGGTGAAGGTCAAACCTTTGTTTGTGCCAGACTATAGGCATTTATTTTTGCTGCTAAATGAGCTCTTTTAACATGCGGCGTGCTTTTGGACACCACTCCCAGTGGACACTGACGGTACTGCACTTTTTGACACGGAAGTTGCTGCTTGTTTACAACTAGAACAATATTTCTGGTGTGATTAAGGTTAGACAGTAATTAATTCAATGACTTTAATCATCCTTATTTTGTGACTGAACAAATGACTGCGATGGTCTCTGTGTCTGAAGGGTTCTGATGGACTACATGGAGATGATGGAGCGAAAGGCACGGCAGGACCAGAGGTAAGATCTAAACCAGGACGAATCAGGAGATTCCTACATGAAATCATTACCACAAACAAATGCTGATGTCACAGATGTCAGAGAGGGTCAGGATTAGGTCAACTTTGTTGTTTTGTGGAAATGGTGAAAGCACGCAGATAACACTGTGCTCCTCACATGGTGAGGTGTTTGGCCCATACAGGCACCGTAGGTTATAGTACAGTACTAGTAGACTTCAGTACTGTACTAGACAAGGCCAAGTATATTCAGAGCTGTATTTGTCAGACCCTAGTATTGGGTTCATACTGTTACTTAATCTCTACTGTATAAAATAATGTCAATTCTGTACAGACTGAACACTTAGTAATCTTAATTTCTTACATCTTCTCTGTCAATGAATTTTGAAAAAGCACCTTTTAACAATCAGCAACAGATACAGTACATAAATTTTCCTCAGTTCACTGATGTGAGATCAATGGTCACCAGCACATATTACTAAACAGTGACAGGCAGCCTGTTATGAATGAACCTCATGAAACCTCATTTGTTGATCGTCCAGGGTGTCAGCGGTGAGATGGGGCTTCCAGGTCCTCCTGGTCCACGTGGGCCTGTGGTCAGTGTCACCCCTCAAAACCAACACACACATTTATCTTATGTGAACACATGCATGTATTCTGAATTCTGATTTCGCTTTGTCTATTAATCTGTCCTGCTCTTAGGGTCCAAAAGGTCAAAAAGGACTCGAAGGAAGGACAGGACAAAAAGGTCAAAAGGTTAGCTGACACTCTGAGATAATTTCAGTTACTGATCATTATAGATCATTTTACTTATTGAATATGATGGCTTGCACTTCAAAATAGCCAACATGTCACATATGCAGAGCAGCAGTAATTATCAATCTAATGCATTAAAAAAAGTCATAATACCAACAAACTTTTCAGGTACATGATTAATGAATAAAACAGGAGGTTAATATTAATTTCAGTATCAATGACCACAAGTTCACACTGACATTAGCTCGACTTGTATGTAGCCTCTGGCTCCATCTACACTGGTCCGAAAACTCCTATTGGTGGTCATTAATCACTTATTTCATTAATCAACTTATTTCAAACATCTCTCAATAAATGTCTAGAAACAGTTTGAAGATTGGTATATTGTTGAAATGAAGCGAGCTAAAGTAAGAAAGTAATCGCATAGAAACATGACATTACCTTTTTAACCAATCGCTGTAATCGAAAATGTCTTCAGTTCTTTTTTTATTTATTTATCTTATTTATTTTATTTTATTATTATTATTATTATTTTTTTAAATTTGTCTTCAGTTCTTAATGTGAAAAACTGGCTTGAATTTCAGGGAGCTGACGGAAAGCGTGGACGAGCGGGGAAGGGCGGACACATTGGGAGGAAGGTAGAACGACGCGCCCGATGTTTGAATCTAAAGTTTGGTTTAAATGGCAAATTCTAAAGATCATCTGGTTTTCATTAAAGGGGAAAAGAGGAAAATCTGGAAATAGAGGCATGAGAGGAAAGCGAGGCGAAAAGGTCAGTTGGTGCCATTGGTCGTTTCAGTAGAGTTGTGGCATTTTATTTTAGAAGTGACCATTGTGCCTTGGCAGGGGAAGATCGGGGATTTGGGCCCATTCGGTCCACCAGGAAGGCATGGAATATACGTACGTAGGTTACTGTAGAATCACTTCATGAAATGCTGTGAACTCTATGTTAATCTCTCCTTTTCTTTGCTCAACATCTCTGATCTTTTTTGTCATGATTTCTCTGTAAAGGGAGAAACAGGCCAACAAGGACAGAAAGGGGAAAAGGGGCGACCGGGCTTTAAGGTAAACACCGACCTTTAAAGCGGTTCTGCGCTTCCTCATCTTGTACAGACTGAATATTTCCCTGCAACAGGGGGAGCCGGGAGCGATGGGACCACCTGGACCCGTCGGTGGCGAGGGGCCCAAGGTGTGTTCAGATTTCTGCAGGACTGTATTTAATGCAATGAAGTTCTGCAGGTGTGTTCTGAGTGAAATCTGTGTTTTTATTGTTCCAGGGGACGCCAGGACCTGTTGGAAAGCGAGGGGGGATGGGTCAGAAGGGAGAGCAGGTGAACCTACGCTGTTCTCATATCGACTAATCATCCAAAATAATTTCATTAAATCTGTCTGTCTTCCATAAAACACAGGATACATTTTTAATAACACTGATGTATGTGCTGTTTGCAGGGGGATATCGGCCCGCCGGGTAAACGCGGGGCTCCAGGACTTCCTGGTTTACCTGTAAGTCATTTTCAATCCATCACTTTTTCTTTTCAATGGGCCCTTTTCCAGCATCTGTCATAAATATGTGTGGTTTATGTTTCAGGGCTTATTTGGACAGAAGGTTTGTAGATCATCCTGCTTGAAGTTCACTTTCTTTCCCTGAGAATCATTCGTTTCTAATTAGATGCTGTTTCTCACCAGGGCTTGAAAGGATTTTCTGGAGCTGCAGGCCCACCTGGGCCAAAAGGCATACCTGTGAGTTTATGTCCTGCTATGCAACAATTTAAAACTCCAAAGGAATAAAAGAAGGAATTTGACTAGTCTTCATTAAATTTGGGATATTATTCAATGGAGACAGTGCTCAATAAATAGAAGAGGAACTACTGTAACTTAACTGACAACACTAGATGCTACAAAGACACTGTAAAACCTTCCTTCACTGGTCATATTGTTTTTGTCAGGGTCTGCCTGGTCCTCGTGGACCACCAGGAACATCCCTGAAGCTCACACTGACTCAGATGAAGGTAAGCATAGCTCCTGCACATGCTGGTTTGTAACGGCACATTTATGTGAAAGTGGGCAAAATTATCCACATTCTCTGACCTTGGCATGTGAAATAATAGTTGTTACCAGGTACAAACAAAATACTTGTGCTTAGAAATGGGTAGGTGACAGAACAATAGAGCTTTTACAGAGCAGTAGAAACAGTCAAGCGGGTGATACTGATGACATTAATAATGGCTGTGTTCGACTGGGGCTCATTCCGGTCAATAGTACGTACCTTATTTTCCTGATTAAATTTCGTGTTTTTTTTGCGTAGTCTGGCGAGGGGAGCGACCTGTATTTTGAATAAATTCGACTGCAGGGTGTTTGACACACTGACGAGCCGCGAGCCTGACGCACATTCCCCGAACAGATGCGACCTGTTCTGCACAGCGACTAATGCACGTTTTTTTCTTCATCATTATGCATTTTTTGGCTTGTGTGACTAACATACCGGAGCGACTTTGCACCTGGAAAATATATATGAACTTAAGTGACATCCCATTCTTAATCCATAGGGTTTAATGTAACATCCGTCCACCCTTTGCAGCTGTAACAGCTTCGACTCTTCCGGAAAGGCTTTCCACAAGGTTTAGGAGTGTTTATGGGATTTTGGGACCATTATTCCAGAAGCACAGACTGATGTTGGACAAGAAGGCCTGGCTTTAGGTCAGGACTCTGTGCAGGCCAGTCAACTTCATCCTTACCAGACTCTCATCCATGTCTTTATGGACTTTACTTTTTACTGTTCCCACAAAGTTGGGAGCATGGAATTGTCCAAAATCTCTTGGAAGCATTTAGAGTTCCTTTCACTGGAACTAAGGGGCCAAGCCCAGCTCCTGAAGACCAGCCCCACACCATAATCCTCCCTCACCCAGACGGTACACTTTACGCTTTGCATTGCACTTGGTGATGTATGGCTTGGATGCAGCTGCCATGGAAACCCATTCCATGAAGTTCTCTGCGCACTGATCTTGAGCTAATCTGGAGGCCACATGAAGTTTGGAGGTCTGTAGCTACTGACTCTGCAGAACGTTGGTAAACCTCTGCACACTGTGCCTCAGCATCTGCTGACCCGGCTCCTACCACTTCATGGCTGAGTTGCTGTTATCCCTAATTGCTGCCAATTTGTTATAATACCACTGACATATTTAGGAGTGAGGAAATTTCACCACTGGACTTGTTGCACAGGTGGCATGCTGTCACAGCACCACGCTGGAATTCACTGAGCTCCTTTTATAAACCTGTGGCCATGGAAGTGATTGAAACACCTGATTTCATTTATGGGTGGGTGAATACTTTTGGTCATATAGTGTACCTGTTCCGGAACCGGGCTGACACTGGATGCTGCGTTTCGTCCTGTGAGTTTCCTGACTGACAACTGTGCTTTGATTCTAAAAATCACATCAGTGAATCAACTTTTTTTCATTTCTCATTCATTTGTTGTTTTGTTTTCAACTTAATGCTGCCCTCAGGATGTTTGACCAATTTTTGGTCTGGATTTTTGTTTTGGCGGTATTATTAATATGCATAAGAAGATTCACATAAATATTGCTCAACACATTAATTCAAGGCCAAGAAGTGTTGCAGAAAAATATTCATGTAGACAGTGCAGGACTTTGTGAGAAAGAAAATGCCTGTGTTTGTTAGAATAATCATATGTGCTCTGGTTATAAACAAATCCCAGCTTTTGTTTGATAGTCAAATCTCTCAGGCTGTTTTTAATCCAACATTTAAATTGTCTAACACAATATTTTTCTCTTACATCACTATTGCTAAATTTCAGAAACTCACAGTTTCTGCCTGGTACTGTATGTTCCACAATTTTAGACCTAAATGAGATAAACTGGATGATATTATTAGGTTTCTTACACAAAACCAGAATCATGTTTACTGGACTTTTCACTAAATTCTGCATTTGTTATCGTAGGAGCTCATGTACATGTCAGACAAACCCAACTATGTCATGGTGCAGACGCTGCTGGATTCCCTTCAGCGAGACCTGCACTGGTTCATAAACCCTCCCGACGGCAGCAAACATCATCCAGCTACTACATGTCTGGAACTGTGGCTCGCAAAGCCCAACGCCACAAACGGTGAGACTGACCTGGGCTCATCCACACTGGCAGCATTTCCATCTTTAATGTGACACTAAAATCTAGTCTGAAATATGTTTTTTTAGCTGTATGAAATGTTGTTTTTATTGGAAGAGAATCGATGCCTTGGCTAGTTATTAATTTGTTTGGTGTTTTCAATATGATATAACACAGGCTGCATAATCACTCTTATAGTTGAGGACATTTGGTATGATTAAGAGGATTGCCAGAAGTTTTAGTTTCATGCGGTAAAGAACTGTCTCATGACAAGAAAAACAGGAAAAATATTGTAAAAACACTTAGATATTTATTTTTAAAGGGTGTTAAAACAATGGCAAACACTCCTATGATTCAATATGGTCATAAAAGTAAATATGGTTCTCTTGATGTCCCTGAATGCCTCCTGTCTCACATACGTACGTACCTGGACATTCAGACACAAATCACTGCACTTTCTCTGATTTTTCAAGCTCATTCAGAGGGTGGAGTTCGACTTTCAGGAGAACAGTATAAACTGGAACCTTCACTAAAATATGGTCCATGTATGTTGAGGATCATTAGAAAACTGTCTTATTTCAGGGATGTATTACATTGATCCCAACCAAGGCAGCCCAGGCGATGCGTTTCAGGTCTACTGCGACTTCACAACCGAGCCAAAGACGTGTCTGTCTCCACTCCGAGCCCAGGTATCACGCACACGTTTTCATTTTCATACTCAAAGTAAAAATATATTGTGTAAATAAGTCATCTGTGATCATGTTAGTGTGTGGATAGATTTAGCAGCTCGGTAGTAGAGACTTAGAGATTAAATACTTACATCTGCTTTCGTCTAACTCCAGTTCCTGCTGACGTTTGAGGTAGAGGTTTTTTAAAAGCTGACACAATCATGATATTTTGCAGCAGAAACACCTTGATAGCACATTTAGTGGCTGACATCACTCTTGAAAATGTGATGCTGATGAAAATCATGTCAAGAAACCACACAACTGTTGAAATGAGCATCACAAGAAAAAGTAATTTAGTCTGAACCTGAATATCAAACTTACCATAAATACACATATACGTACATGTAAACCGTTACGTTGCCTGAAAGTAATTCTAGTTGAGAAGATTAATATTTGCTGTCAGCCACTATTGGAGCTATGTTCTGTTGATACCAATAGTTTGTAAAATGTTCTTTAGTACTAGTTTACTAAATTTATTACCACAACAGTGGCAGACAATTTTTTTATCCCGACTAAATCATGAAACCATTTACACTTATGTTTTCAAATTAAAAGACATATATGCAAGTCAAGAAATTCATAGTTTTTTGCAGTTAGTGAAATATCGGTTTTCTGTGCCAACCACATAATACACAGTATTTCAGATTAAATGGCTGCTGCCTCAACAAATTGAATGTGAAAGAGGTGAAGATCACACCTCGTCTGTTCACGTTCAGCTGCAGAAACTCTTCAGCAGCTCTGAACACGTTGCACTGAGACTAAGTTATGTTCACGTCAAGTGTTTGTTGTCTTCCTAATTACATATTTTTTACAACAAACTGCTACTTTCTTGACCTTTAAGGCTGTCTTTTAAATTGACAAGCTGTGTGTAGCTGGTGGCGTAATTAGGCCCGAGCCATACACATAGTGTAAGGCCAGAGCCTATTGTAATTGCTGTGTTTATTATTCAGTCTGGATCTGCTGCTCATCATACAGTAGGTCCCATGGGTCAAAACTGGAAAGGGTGGGATTTAGGCTGTTTACCTTAATGCCTGTTGGATTTTAACAGTTCTCTAAGCCTTTTTCTATTTTAAACTGATCAAAGCGTTAATGCTATGAGATATGAATAATATAATACAACACAGGTTCCAGTTAAAGCTTGGCTGAAGACCTCTGACACCACGCCATCATTTCACTGGTTGAGCTCAGTTAAAGATGGCTTCCAGGTGAGTGTCCAGCCAACATCTCACTTCCTCTGCCCTTCCCTACTTATTAAGATGCTGTAAATCATGTTCTTATATAACTGTTCAGTTTGAGTATCCAGGAACAGACGTGGTGCAGATGAGGTTCCTCAGACTGAGCAGCAGATCGTCCACCCAGACCATTCACTACTCCTGTCGATCCGGAAGCAGACAGACCGGCAAAGAGAGGGAAGTCAAGTTCTTGGCCGACACTCGGGGAGAGAGTTACCTGGCGTCGCTGCGAGACTGTGTGGTGAGTGATGATGACGAGTCCGGAATCCTTTATTCCACGCAGGTACATTTCCTTCATTATGTCTCAGAGACGGAAACAGCAGAACACGACACCCATCAAATAGTATCACCCCTAAATACCGCAATTACTGGAGTCTTTATTTATATTATCTGCAGACAGTGATTCTTTAAAATTCACTGAGGAGGTTTGGTTTTCTGTGCTGTTGCTTAGTGAGGAAGATCATACAGAAACGTTCAGGAAAGTCAGCGGAGCAACACGAGCTACATTTTGGTTATTTTTAAATCAGTTCCAACATCCAAGGTTTTGGGCTGAGGTCTGTGTTATTGTTTTTTTTTTGTATACATGTGGCTCTGCATCTCCAAAGTCCCTGGACCCAAACCACGTCAGAGTAGGGGGAGGGTTACTATGACAACCACCACCTAATCTGCATATTAATTAGGTCACTGCATTAATAAATGATAAAAACCTTTTTTTGACCTGTAGCACCAAAGCACCATAGTTAGTGTGTGATACATTAAACTCCTCTCACTTGTCAAATGACCTTGACCTTGAAGATTGGTAAGGTCTGAAGTTATTACATACATTTCTAGTTATGTAGGTTGAAAATTTCATGTACCCCTGGGTTATTGGCTATTGATTCTAAATATGCTTTGATCTTCGAGGAAAAAGGTCAAGGTCAGTTTCAAAACAGGAGGATTTGCCATTTCACAGCTTCTTTTTATTTGTTATTAATATTTCAGCATGCTTATTGTTTAGATGAAGACATTTTTTTCTGGACCTGCTCCCAAATTAAATTGCTTTGTCATGTCATATCCTGCCACCAAGTTTCATGAAAATCACTTCAATCCAAACAGGTTTTATGTCTCTAGCACCAATTATAATACAAATGTTAAAGTACAAATTCAGTTCAGTATTTTTTTGCATTATCCAAAGACAAACAAACCGGAAAAATGAATGCCTTGAGTTGAATTCCCAAAATTTCTGAGAATTTTCTTGTTATTAAAACATATGAAAAAGAAGCAGATAAGAGGTCGCCTTGTTCTGAGACTTGTCTGGTTTCCTTCAGCCCTCAGTGGACCTGGAGTCTGGATCCCAGGAATCTGTTTTCCACTTTGAAACAGAAGATCTCGAACTGCTGCCTCTCAGGGACATTGCAGTGTTCGGAAACAAGGACGTAACCCAGGACTTTGGCTTCACGATAGGACCAGCCTGCTTCAGCTAGCCCACGTCCGATTGTTTGCAGCGATGGAAGAACCACACCCTCCAGGCACTTTGAACGCGAGTCAGCATTCTGCTGAAGCTCGGCACGTTTTCGTCTGCTGACCACCCCGTCGTAAACACAAAGTGCGTACTGAATGTTGGCAGAGGATCCTTCAGGTCTGAGGTGTTTCTCTGCATAGACTACAGGGATGTTTTAAACCTTTATTTTGTACATTTTGTGTTTGTTCATGTTTAAACTCTGCTTATTTATGTAACTGCTGGACCGTCATTTATTCATTTCAGTTTTAATTCAGGTACATGTTTTGACTTGATTATTGTGTTTAAGTGGCAGCGTATCACCCTGAAACCCTCAAATGTACAGCTGGACAACGTTTGTGTGTCTCTATTCACAAGCACAACATGAGTTCAGAGTACACAAAAATACACAAAAATACACAAAAGTACACAAAAATCCTGATGACCATGGAGTGATCTCTTCCCGGATGACGACAAGACTTATCTAAACTCCTCAAAATGTTTGGAAAGTTTATTTCGGTCAATTACGCTGTCTGGCCAAAAAAAAGGTCACCACCTGAATTTAACTAAAGAAATAGGTCGGAGCCTCCCATTGGATAATTTCTGCATGGGTGATTATGTTTCAGCTGGAAACAAGTGATGTAAGGATAGTGGGGAACCATCATCCTCAAAGGAAAAATGTGGTTCCCCACTATCCTTATATCACTTGTTGCCAGATGAAACATCATCATCTAAGCAGAAATGATCCAATGGGAGGCTCCGACCTATTTGCTTAGTTAAATCCAGGTGGTGACCTTTTTTTTTTTGGCCAAGCAGTGTATTTCTCCCTTTTAATAATACCGATTAGTAATGTATTTTATGTTGTTGGAAACTCTGATTCGTCACCTGTACAACGAGGTACAACTCAGAAGGATTGTGCTATGCCATTGAGGTCCCTGACAGTGTAAAATGAATAATGTAAAAATGGCCAATATATATTGTTTTTTCCTTATTACTGTGGCAGGCTGCAGGCATCCAACCCACCAAAGAGCTCTAAACAAGAGTGAATACCAACAGGAGAGTGTTGCAGGGGGTTTTGGTACATTTTTTGGGGGAGACCCACACGTTTAGCGGTGTAGCTCATTCCACGAATGCATGATTGTTACAGGTTGTACCTCGTTGTAAAGGTGACTAATCAAGCTTTCCGGTAACATCAACTAAAATACAAATTAGTGTTATTAAAGGGGAGAAATAACCTTTCCAAACTTTGCTGAGGTGTTTATATGACTGCATCCAGTGTTGGGTAGAGCAAACAGAAGCAATAGTCGAGTAAAAGTAAAGGTGCTTTGTTATTATAGCGACTAGAGTAAAAGTACTCTTAAAAATATATACTTGAGCAAGAGCAAAAAAGTAGTGAGTTAGACGTGAGGATTTTTTTTACAGTCTGATTGGCTACATTTGAACAGATTATTTATCTGCAGGTAATAAAATTCTAGTGACAATGACAATATTTAAAAATGTCATGCTCGTGATTTGCTTATTGCGTTTCTTTGTTGCTTATTTCATTTTTGCCTGCTTTGTTAATAGGTCCTTATTGTGTTCATTTACTTGATTCTGTATTTTTGTTCATTTTGTTGCTTTGTTGATTTTTAGTCTGTTTGCTTATTTTGATCATTTTTGCTCATTTTCTTGCTTTGTTTGTATGCATTTTGTTAATTTACTTGGCTGTTTTGCTCATTTTTGGCTAATTTTATTGCTTTATTGATTTCCACTGTGTTGGACTAAAAAAATAGGCAGTTCTTTGTCATTTGGAAGAAAAATAATGTAAAAATGTCTCCTACTCATTAAGGTGTATGGCCAGACGTCATTGAGTAGAACTGAGTAGAAATACATTTTTTTTTCTTTACAAATAATGTAGTAAATGTACTCGAGTACTTCCCATCGCTGACTGTAGCCTTCACAGTCATCATCTCCACCCAGCTGAAGACCTCATGTTGGTTTTTCCTTTCATTTATTGTCAATTTCAATAGCAACAAGTACGAAACATCATATTTAGAAAGTGTCATTACAGGCTTTTTCCACCAGAGATAATTGCTATGAATTAAAACTCGTTAGATCTGCTTCAAACATCTAAATTCAAGCCGTAATTTAAAGTTGTATGTGATAGAATACTGCAATCTCAGCCAAATTAATTTAGAATTATTGGAAAACTCAGAAATTTCGTCTAGAGTGACAATTTTATGTTATATTTACAGACAATGCAGGTTTTATTTTCTTCTTGAAACTACATTTTACAGTTATTCCTTGCTTTTTGTCAACAAATCCCAAAACGTTGTACTTTGTGCCGGCGATTTTTGACACCTCATTGGTTAGAAGACGTTAAATCACTGTCCACTGTGGATCTGGTATCGTTTACTCAGACAGAGGGAATTTGTTTCAGCAGCTGTTTGATCCGTATTTGCTCATTTTCCAAAACTTACAGAATTTGTTGAACTGTTAAACATTCCTGCCAAATGTAAATACTGTGAATCATGTGGCTGTTGTAAATATATTTGCTTTTTTCATTTGTCATTGCCTGCAGCCCGTGTCAGTGCTCAAGTTCTCTCCATGAATGTCAAACGTTTGCTAAGAGCTATTCACAAGTTAATGGATTTGTTTCAAAATTGTTGTTGAATATTTGTATTTTTAATGTTCATTTCAGGTTCCTTTTTTAAACATTTGAATGCTTCGATATTTACTGCTTACTTAAGGCTGTGGTAATTGATCTTTTGCCACTAGAAGGTATCAAAACAAGACACTAATCATAGTCTGTAAAATATGGACAAGCCCTGTGGGACGCCACTAACGTGTAAGTTTTATGTGAAAACATTGGGAGGGTGACAAAATAATGAGTTAAGATGAGTAAATACTCACGAAAATCAGTCAAAATTTTAAAAAGCAATGAAGAAAATGAGTAAAAATTAACAAAATAGTGAAGAAAATGTGTCCAAATTAATAAAAATAATGATGAAAATAATACAAAAATGAATAACTAAGCAAGTAAATGGGTAAAAGTAACAAAATAATGAAGATATGAGTAAAAATGAACAATATAATGAAAAAATGAGTAAAAATGACCAACATAATAAAGAAAATGAGTAAAAATTAACAAAATCATGGGAAAAATTTGTGAAAATGAACAAGATAATCAAACATGAACAAAACAATTAAGAAAATTAGTAAAATAAAGAGAATTGTCAAGAAAACAAACAAAACAAAATGTTCAACAATAATCACCCGATGTTAAAAAATGAACAAAACAATCAAGAAAGTGAACACAACTAAACAAAAATGAACGAGGAAATTATTAAATAGGCAGAACGAGCAAAAATAAAAGAGAAAATGTACAAAATAATCACAAAAATTAAGAGAATTAGCCACAAAATAATCAAGAATGTGAAGAAATTAAAATAACCAAGAAAATGCACACAAATTGACCAAAAAACAGGACAATGAATGAACATTTTAAAACTAAAACTGAACAAAAATAATCAAGATCAAGTGATCAAAACTGAACAAAAATGATCAAGAAAATGATCAAATATACAAAATGAGGAAAAAGATGGAAGAAAATGTACAGATATACCAAATAATCACAAAAAAATGGAGAAAACATGCAAAAAAATGACTAAAATAAGCACGAAATTGAAATTAACAAAATCTTCTAATGATCAACATAAATGATAAAAACAATCAAGAAAATGAAGTCAACCTTACAATGAACTTATGTAAAGCGGGATTTTTAGAGACAAAAAAAAAGCTGTATATCATCCCCTGAAATCTACATGTGTGGACGTCGCACATGGGTCCAGAAGAGCTGTTTGCTCACGATTATTCAAAATGAACTTAGATGTGACTGTGAAGGAGCAAAGAGGGGAATGAAATGGTTTAGACACACCTGTCAATCAAAGCTCCTACGTCCTTAATTATGCACACATTTCAGGGTCGGGATCATCTAAATAGGTGAGTGTTGGGAATAAATTACAGACACCAAAGCCGTTGTTCGCACCAGGTTGGAAACATGTTTATTTTGGACATTTCGACACACGACACTATGGAGATTGACTTGCTTTTGCAGCCCCTAGTGGACACGGACAGTACTGCAGTTTTTGACACTAGGAGGCTGCGACTTGATAAAATCACAGACGACTTTTCATTTTCTAGAGACAGAGTCAACATACCTCAGCACAGCAATATCATTAATTTCTATCAGTGTTGTGTCCATTTCATGAATCTATATTGAATTTCTGCTTTGCTCTCCACCAGCTCAGGGGAGTAACATCTGCCTCTTTCAGTGCTAATGTTTAACTCTGCAAAGCTTTATAGTTTGACAAAATACTGCAAAGGGGATCACATTTATGTTGGATTTGTCATTGTCTAGTCTTGTATTATCTCATCTGTTTTGACACCGGATAAATTATCTTTAAATAATTGATCAGTGCAGCTTTAAAATGAAGGGATGTCATGTTTTATGGTCACATGGTTGTGTGTAGCTCAGGAGGTTCACGACAGGGTTCGATGTTCTATTCCACGGGAGCCTCTGTGACTAAAAATTGTATATTACTTTGAATATTTTATGGTGCTTCATCATAAACTCATTTTATTGGATGTTGTATGTTGTTTTCCTCAGGACACTGCTTTTCTCCCTCAACTTTAAGTTCTCATGTAATAATCCCATAATAGATTCTGTCAAACCACAAAGTTTGATCTACATATGGGTAATATCTAGTGATCCAGTATGCATATACTTACAGGGATCGAGGAAAAATAGCTACTGTGAGGTAGTAAATAAAGCTATAGACATGAAACTGTCACCAAATTGTAGTGGAAAATCTGCTGATTCAGTAATGTGTTCATGGTTTTGACATATCACCAACATTTACGTAGCTAGATCCAGAAGAAAACCACCTTTATGGCAATATTATTTTTATGTGTAATTATTGAACTAATACTCATATGCGATTCCAAATGCTAATGGTTGGTTTTCATGGTCAAAGGAACCAATAATGAGTGTCAAATAAATTTAAGAATACCGGTATTACTTTTGGTGCAATAACATGGTGGCAATGAGCATAGGTTCAAATGATAATGGTAGGTTTTCACAATGAAGACAAACTGAGCTGCCTTGGGGAGGTCTGTGCTTTCTGAGTGCTTTATAGTTTTTTAAAATTTATTTTCATCAAAACTGATGACATTCAAACTGTGAAAGAACACACACAGAAACAAAACAGTGTTAAACAACTGAGAAAATGTTCATATTTTAGATCAGAAGAAGCCATATTTAGCTTTGATACCAGCTTTGCACTCTCGTGAAATTCAGGAGGTAGTTTTTCATGCCAGGTGAATTCATTTGTGCCATTTTGGGCAAATCCAGACCTCGATGCCCGGTGTCCTGCAGGTTTTCCAGCTGCCTCCGCCCCCCCCCCCCCTCGGCCCCCCCC
>JAQQAE010002439.1:0-22308 GCA_029823295.1 Pseudamia nigra
TTTTTTCTTCTTAATTATGCATTTTTTGGCTCGTGCGACTAAAAGTCAGGAGCGACGTATAACCTGGAAAATATGGTGTGTGTGTATGTATGTATATATATATATATATATATATATGTATATCTCACAGCTTGGAGCTTAAAATCTACCACCAGTGAGACTTGCATGAAGGACAGTAGAACACATCTAGAGCATCTGTGACAAATGTCCCACCAAGTGCCTATCACTGTGCTGTCAGAGTGACCAAGGCCATGTGCTCTTTAACCCTGCTTACGGGCAGCGACTGCCACCTTTAACCAACTGTCCTGGGGGTCAACTACTATTTGTTTCTTTCATTTCCAGACAGGAGGTCTCTCAAGGCTTGGCATTTTGATTACCATGCAAGACATGCACCAAATCATGTATGTGCATATTATATTTACACGTGTGTGGAGGTGTATGACAGCTGACAAAGAGAAGTCACAAGGGTGTCGCACATGTCTGTGCTCTTGCACACATTGATCACATGTGCCTGCTTGTAAGGATTGGGTTTTGCATTTTTGCTGTTCTATTGGCAATTAACCCCTCCATATACATACTATCTACCGACTGATGACCTACTGGGACTTTCCACGCACAACAATTTCTAGGGTTCACAGAGAATGGTACACAGGAGAGAAAATATCCAATAAGCAACAGTGTTTCTGGTGAAAATGCCTTGTGGATGCCAGTAATGAGTAATGCAGAAGAGATTCTCTGAACATGCAACAGATTGAATCTTGAAGCAGATGGACTACAGCAGCAGGAGACCACACATGGTAACACTCCTGTCAGCTAAGAACAGGAAACTGACGATACAATTCACATGGACTCAGGACAACTGGTCAGTCGTGGTCTGATAGTTTCCCCGTTTTCACAGATGTGGTGGTAATAATTGGTGTAGGGAATACAAAAGTATGGATCCTTCCAGCGTTGTATCGTCTTTTTGGCCTGCTGGTGGTGGCAGATTTTGGAACCTTTAGTCCCAACTTGCCTCAGCTTATCCGTGTATTGTTAATGATCACGTTCATCCCTTGAAGATTACAGGGTACCCATGTTATGATACCTAGGAGGTCCAACCCAGTGCTAGCAAGGTGTATCTAATAAGGTGGCCAGTCAGTGTGTGTTTTATCCATAGCGTTTTTCTCAGTTAGCTCAGTTTAAATTTACTGCCTGTGCCTCTGCTGTTGAACCTTATGTAACACATAGAGCATCTTTGACGTGTGTTTTCAGAGTTGGAACAAGTTACTTTCGTGGGAGTTAAGGATCAAAAATTCAAGCTTAGTATTTCACACTGACTTTGAGTCCAGGGTAAATACATGGGAAGTATTAAATTACACATATTTGTTTCTGCTTGCTTCCACTTTTTTGACCTGAGTGCTTTGCAACATTTTTCATGCTGTTAGCACACTGGGATTTTATAGAGAATTTCAGAAAATAACCATTTCTGCTGCGGAGGCTAAAGGGCGTCTTTCAAATCAAGGTTCCACTCTTTTCCAAAGTGTTGTGACAGATAGCATTTTCTAGGCCAGCGTGTTGCCCATATACCCATGGCACTTTGTATATTTTACTGAATAAGGTCCAAATTCTGTCCAAAAGGCAGCAGTGCATGATGGGTAAGCAATCAACGGACTCTCAAAGGACTCTTCCTTTACGTAGTAAGGCCCTCTTTGATGTGTGCTGCAGTAAACACAGGGAGTTCGCCTCCAACCGCTGTCTCCTGAGGGATAAGACTCAGCACAAGAACACTAATGAGCACATTAGAAGGCAGCCATAGAAGAAAACGCTACAGTTGTAAATAGAATTGTCTCTCATGTTGTCTGTACTAGCGGTGCTCTGTCTGCACTATGAATGCGTATGGTGTTTGCATCCCGATACATCTTATATCTTATAGAACATAAACAGAATATGGACTCCATTGTACAATTACATAAAGCTCTTTGTGACTCTTCTTTTCATGAAACACCGGCGTCAGAGTGTTTGGGTTGAGTTGTAATGTAGCCAGTGCCCTTAGCAGCACTATAATTAACAGTTGAAAGTAATCAAGCTTTGGAGTCAGAAGTAAAAGATGCCACTGAAAATAACAATAGTAAACCATTACAAATGGAGCATTCAACATTTATTTTGTTTAAAGCTCATTTCTTTACATACTTTTTAGTGAGGAGTCTTGAAACATGCCTGTATTTTATGCTATATATAAAAACATACGTACGCTTGACATGTGATAATTGGCAATCTTAGTGTATTCTGTGTTTTATCCACCTTTAATTTGCTTCACTACTTGCAGTTGTAACTCATACTGTCGATATTTCTTTGGATGAGTAGCAGCTCTGCATGCGGTTGATGATTCTTCCATCCTGTGTGCCTCTGAATTTTAAAGAAATACACCTTTATATTTAGTTCGAGCTGTCAGACATTTTGAAGATATTGATTGGGAATGATTCAACGGTGACTGAGAAGAAGACAAAGTGGCTTCAGTGTTCCTTCAAGATTACTCTGATCTCTGTAGCTCCATCTGAATCTGTGATCCCCCAGCCAGCAGATTCCTTGAAAGTTACCAAGGGAATCAGCAATGTGGATTGCCTTTGTGCATCGGGGAAGGGGGGGGTGTGAGACGTGAAAATGATTTCAAAGAGTCCTAGATGAATCATGCTCCCACTGCAGCTGCCATTTATTAGCACATTTTACAGTATGATTTTTTTATAGCTTCCGAGCAGCTCGAGTTTGCCTGAGTCTTTTGCTGCAAGGGTTTGTTTTGTACAAGACTTCATTAAAAGTGTTGATAGAGGAAGGTAATGGCAACTTGTGTGTTTGTCATACTGTAATTAGCCATGACACTTCATCTTAATACCTGAAAGCAACAGAACATCAATTGTCAGGTTTTACCTTTTGAGTCGAAATAAAGAATAATGAAGATTACAAAAACTATATTTAATTGGTTTGACTGTGAATTTCATGCTTGGGATCTTGATAAAACAGAAAATACCTCCATCAAAACAAACAAAACCTAATTATTACCATTTTGCTCTAATAGTGCACACAGTAGTTGATTTCTAGCCCTTTCCATTTCTTGACAGATGCAGCGTATCGACGCGATTGTGTTTGATGGGGGTTTGTTCAAAAGTGCTTGAGTTGTGCATGCTATGGTGCAGATATTTTACTATTCCTTGCCTGTCACAGTGATGAAAAGGAAACCCGTAAGAAATTGACAGCCTGTATTGCTCAAGGCCAAACATATCCAAAGATGACTTGTTGCTTCATGTGTCCAACAGACCTAAAAGAGTGGTGGGAATCCTTTATTGCTTTAGAGGTTTTTTGCAGATTTTTCAGAGGTAATCAGTAGAGGCTGGTTGTTTGCAGACCTTCCTCAGAGTGAAAAATATCAGCACCTTTACATCGTAGAATGACAGATGGGAAACGAAACACTTTCTGGTCATAATAGAGAGCAGGCTGGAATGTGTGCAGTTATGTGGGTCACATGGAGTATTACATACAAACAGTGCGCTGCAATGTCGGAACGCTCAAAGAGAAAAGGTCAGCTAGTCCAGAAATCCATGGCATTTCAAACAACAATAAATAGTGTCATTTAACATGGTGCTTCTCAACTGGTCCCAGCATTTACACCACATTTCACAGTGGTCATCAAGTTTCATGAGTGTTTGGAACAATTTAAGAAAAAAGTAAATAATTGGAACAAAATATGAAATAAAATTTGCAAAACATTTGCAAAAAGATGCAATAGAACATCAGATGTGGACTGAAAAAAAACATTAACAACAAAATAAAATATTACTAGTGAACAAAAAATGTACAAGAGATTGAAGAAAATGACTAAAGTAATGCAGAAAGAATAAAGAATAAAAGAACCCACAGAATAATGAAAAGTGAAAAAATAATTAATGGCATTAACAGCAACTTACTGCAAAAAACAGTCAAGAAAATGAACAAAATGATCAACAAAATGAGCAAAACAACAGAAAAAAATTCAATGAAAAATGAATTGATAAATAAAATCCACAACACATCTGTAAAAAACCAAAAACAGTAAAATGACCAAAATTTATAAATAAGAAACTAAATTATCAATAATACACAAAAAATGTACAAAGTTAATAACCAAAATAAAGACCAAAATTAATGCAAACTTTCAAAAAAGAACAAAATAAAAAGTAAATTCACAAAACATCTGTAAAAGAGTAAAACGCTCCAGAAATTGACACAAAAAAAACTATAACTAAATCAACAATAATGAACAAACTATTAACAAAATAATCAAGGAAATGGCTGGATAATGAACAAAATAAATCAAAAAAAGCACAAAATAATAAACACCATCCACCACACATCAGCAGAAGAAGAACAATAATAAATAACGTTCATGTTAACAAACAAAAATGACCACAATAATCAAGAAATTGGCCAAAATAATAAACCGCAGTAAAAATTTATAAAATGAACAAATAATCAGGAAAATGAATGGAAAAATGGATGGAAATCAACAAAACAATACAGTACAATCAACAATGTTAACTGTCTTCTTTCAGTCATAGGTTTGCATTCCAACTACGACAGATACTTCTCTTCATTAACAGTCTAACATCACATTTACACTTCATGACCCACTCAGAATGAATCTGTGACCTCCTTCTGGCTCTTGATCCACCAGTTGAAACACATACATGTAATACTTCAACTTCATTGCCTGTATGTGTGAGCTCGCCATAATCATCATAACATGATAGACCCAGTGCTACCACAATGTATCTTTGACTTCAGATGAGGTTCTGGAAGAGCACCATCGCTCTTAAAAAATAAAAAAATAAAAAATATATAAACGGAGACATCATCATTCATCATTGATCCAAAACTGCTGTGTCATTGCTATTATAGTGACCTTCTCCAGCTCACATCCTATGCTATGCTCTGCCAACAACTTGTGACAAATGAAATGAGTCTTACCATAAAACCGCCTACAAAAGGAAAAAAGGCATCAGCAGCACGGGCTCAAACGCGGCACACTGGGCTTTTTTGAAATCCTCAAGTGCGGATAAAAGACTTGCAATACGGGTGCTGAAAGGCTGGTTTGTATCTGTGCGACCTTGGCTTTTCTTGTGTAAATATATCATGTTTAGGCTTCTGGCATTGAATCAGCTTTTATTTCTCTTTTCAGACAAGCTCTGCATTACACCTGAACCCCTGACCCAACAGAGCTGTGTTGTCTTTGTATATCAGACGTGTGATTTTTCACATGTGGTCACTGCTGCTGTGAAAAAAGGCTTTAAACATCACGACAATTATTGTGAGGGACATGCATACCGTGGGGGTACGTTGTGCTCTATTTTCTATTATTAAAGTTGCATCTTGGAATAGATAACCTTTTGAACATTTCACTCTGGGAATTTGTGGAATTAATAATACAACATGTAATCCGATGTCTCTTAAAGCCTTGTGAAGAGAAATGTCAACCAGGGGTCAAGGCCTACTTTTCTATTCACCTCACTCTTGGGGCAGATGAATTAGAAGTGATCTAAAAATTATTCTAAGTAGAAATCAAAAGTGAGACACACGACAGACGACGCCCTCGTGAATAGAATACCCTTTTCTGATTTACAGTAAATTGCATCCCTGTATGCTTTAAAGGAGACATACTGTGGAAAATGAAGTTTCATGTATTTTAGTTGAGGTAAAATGGGTCTAGAGGTGTTAAAACTTTATGATTGAGTGCCAAACTTCTCACTCAAATGACAAACATAGTCAGCTCAATTCTGATTCATAATGTCCCATTTAGGTTCAATTCGATGTGATTCAATTCAGTTCAATATTGATTCACTGATATTACAGTTATAATACCAGTTTTGCTTATAGGATCTTTCTTCTATTTTTAATCATTTATATTTCTACTTAGTGCTTTTTACTTAGTGTGACCTACAAGTGTCAATGATAATAGGATGCAGTGTAGTATTGAATAGTATGTTAAATACATATTTTATGCAGTTCATCAGAAAATGTCTGCATTTAAAGCACAGTTTTTCCACACAGTGTCATCTTTGTTCAGCTCTAACCTGTTACAGTCTGTGTGAGACAGGAAACAAGCCCACAGCCCACTCAGCTCCAGCTCAGTGGGATACTTTTTACTCATACTTTTGGACTGCAGACTAATGGTGTTGTTTTTTTCACTCTGTAAAACAATAGGAAATCACTGTTTATCACTCACAGCACTGCAGTATGTCTCTCTGTCTGGATGACGCTGTGACAAGAAGACAGGCTCAGCTGGACTGAAACTGCACAGGGTTCAGGTTAACTTTTAGGGGACTTTTAACATTTAGCACCAGAATGGTGTGTCAGAGAAACCGACAGTCTTATTCTGACCGTCGGCTTTGTTTCCTGCACCTCAGTGGGAGGAGGCGAGGCTGTTCACAGACTGTGTGACACGGAGACAAGAAGAAAGAACCACTTGGTCGTGGACAATGAAATAGCTGCTAACTTAACTTGGAGTCTATAGTGCTGTTACAGTACATGATGTTTTATGAAGTGATATTGGATCATTCTAATGGAGATCCTTTTGAGTCAGAGATGTAATTTATCCTCACAACCTGAGATAATATGCTAGATAGGTAATGTGGTTGAATCCATGGCACCGACAGGAACAGGTGTGGTCAACAAGAGCTTGATTTGTATTTCATGTAAAAGATGCTGAAACAGCCCATTTATTACAGGGCTGGAAATCTGGAATATATAGAGTAGAATGAAGGATCTTTCTGGTAGTTTAGCTGAAATTTAAAATACACATTCATGTGAGAATAAAATCAGCTAAGGGGTACAATATGTCTCCTTTAATTTAAACAGGAAATAAGAAAATATCATTGGAGCCACTTCAGTATGCAGTTTCTGAAGCTTTTACTGTGACACAGTAGAGTGTCGGCCTTGAGGGTACCACATATCTTTCTTGTGTTCCCTGTGATCTCTCATCATCTCCTGGGCCTTACTTCAGAAGCTCCAGCTTTATCGATCAATGGCCGTAAACAAAACACAGATTGAACTGGACACTTGGGCACAACAAATGGATTACCGAGTTTTTCCTTTATTTTCAGCTAAATATGAGTGGGCACTAGAGCATCAGCTGCAGAAATCCAAAGGTAACAGGAACATCCCTGAAGCAGAAAGACAAAAGAGGCAGTAGAGATATGCACCAAATGTCACTTCAATAGCATGGATGTTTGTTTGTGTGTATAGGTGGTGTGTTTGCACATTGATAATAAATGGATGAAAGTGCAATCAAATGTGTAATCCAATTGTATCGGCATGATATTCAGCTTAATACCAGTCAATCCAATTTTCAACTCAATAGACTGAATGAGCTCGGATGATAGTTTCAACCCCACTGTATGTGCAGGAGCCAACATGTGTGTACTTGTGCATGACAGATTTTGATAGAATGTCTGCATACATTAGCGTGTGCCTGCTCATGCTAGCACACAATATTTCTACATGGCTGTGACCACGCGCCTGACAGCTGTGCATATTTCACGGCGTGGAGGACCTGCATTGCAGAGCTAATACAGGGTCAGACCTGAGGAAGACAAATAAAAGCATATCACCGAGGCTGTCTCTCTTTGTGCTGCCTCATGTGTGCTGCTGACATATTATTGTCTCACTTCATTACCTCTGATATTTATGTCTGTGTCTTCAAACTGTGTTTACTGAAGCAACACAACAACATATTCACTCCACGCCAGTTAAACGCAGTTGGAAACCAGGTGAAAACAAACACCTCAGATGCATTTATTACAATCTGCAATATCAATACAACTGTACTGGGTTTGCATAAGTGTATCTCTTTCATATGTGTAGTTAATTTTACTTTACAAAATCTTTCCAGTAATGGTTACATTTGGAAATGGCTAAATGCAGTCATGGGTACGGCAGTGTTAAGTTTGACAAGAAATTTTAACTTAGTTTTAGTCTTAGTCTTTTGACGAAAATTCATCTTAGTTTTAGTCAGGATTCAATCATCTTATTTGTTTTAGTTATAGTCTAATTTTCGTCGACAAAAATCATAAGCAGTTTTAGTCGACTAAATCTATTACTGATTTAGTCGACTAAATTTACTTACTATTTTATATTAAAATAGATTTTTTTCTAATTTACACTTGTGTAACTAAAGGAAATTGCACCCGATTTGTAGAACTTAACAGAACCTCTGTAGTGTTCTGCTAGAATGTTTCTGCTTTTTTTTTTTACATTTGGTTCACTGCCTTCATCAGCAACTAATGCAACTTGTTTCAAAATGTTTAAAGACCTATACTTTTACATTTGAATTTACATTCAAGCAGTAAATACTAAAGAAGTTGGCAGCGAGGTGGGTCAAATGTAACAATAGGTTTCATCACCTTTTCCTTGATAAAAATGTCATGTAATGGTAGCACATGGATACGTTTCACATGACACTAATCTAATAATATTGTAACATACAAGTAAAACATTACAAAGTGTACATAAATACCATATCAGCACTAATAATTTGTAGTATGACAGTAACATAACATTACGTGCTCACATGTTGCCCTTCTAACGTGACGAAGGTGCCACTTTATTTTACTCAACTCACCAATAAATCAACTTGTCACATTTTAAGGCAGTTTTTATACAATTTTATTTTACACAATAAAACAAAATAATGTCTAAACAAATTTACCTTTGAGAAAATATCTGGGTGGTTATTCTGTAAATGTCTCTTCAAATTTGTTGTGTTCTTCCAACAAATGACCACTCTACAAGCTCTACACTTTGTCTTGTTTTCATCGTTGTCAAAGGTGAAATGGGCCACAAATCTCCCCTCGTTTTTCTCCCAGCCGTGGACATTTTCTCGGTCTTTTTATCATCGTCTCTTCGTCTGCTGTCTTCCCAGGAGCACGTTCACAAGGGTGGCAAGTGTCTACTCACCGCTCAATAAGGCGTTCTGATTGGTTCTCTACTCATCCAATCCCACCTCTTCCATTTTTCGAGTGGCTCTTTTATCTTTCCTCGTATCTTTCCCTCCTTTTTATTGGATTTCGTCGCTGTCTATTTTTGTCTTGTCTTTTATTTGTTGACAAAAACGTCGGTCAATTTAGTCATAGATTTAGTCTCAATTATTGACTTAATTTTTAGTTTTTGTTTCTTTTTTTTTTGTCCACAAAAATAAATTAGTGACAAAAACAATTCAAAAAAATTTTCATGAATGAAATTAACACTGGGTTATAGTAAACAAAACAGCAGTTAAATAAATGTGTTGTTAAATTGTAACGATTAGAAGTGACTCAGCGAGACTTCCACCAAGGCAGCTCAGTTTCTTTCCATAGTGAAAACCCACCATTATCATTTGAACCTATGCTCATTTCCCCACAATAATACTGCACCCAAAAGTAATATTCTTAAATGTATTTAAGATTCTTTGACCATGAAAACTGACCAGTTGCATTTGGAATCACATACATGTCACTAACAGTTTAATAGTTATTCACCAAAAATATTTCCATAATGGTGGTTTTCTTCTGGGTCTAGCTCCGTAAATGTTGAAGATATTATACGTCAAATTTGTGGACACATTACTGAATCAGCAGACTTTACACTGCGATTTGTTGTCAGTTGCACCTTACAGTAGCTATTTTTCCTCCACCCCTGTAGGTGGAATATTGTCCATATGTGGCTCAAACTCTATGGTTTGATAGAGTCTATTGTGGTTTCAGTCTATGTTTTTGGGTTAGGGTTAGATTTTAGGCTAAATTTTCTAGAGGTTAGTTATTTGTGATGTTACAAGGACACATTTGGCCCTATCTCACAATGGCGAAAAGCCTTTAAAAATCTTCAGAATCTCCAGATCACTTCTGGAATCTCTCTGATTGGTCCTTCTACCATTTCTGGCCTATCATGAAAAATGTATCCTGTTACAGTATGTTGTGAACAAACATATATAAATAAATAAACTAAGACTGACAAAAACATAACGTCTTTCTTGTTTTTGTTGGTTATATGATTCATTGTTCTTAATTTACTTGAGGTGTAGTGTATAGACAAATATAACAGAGCAGAAGTACGTTTTTTAACACAAAGGTAACTGAGTAACAGTAAAAATTATTTTGCAACACAGTACGTGTTTTGAAATAACTACTCAAGTACTGTACATGTAATGGCGTAAATGTACTTGCGTACCACCCATCTCTGGTTAAAGGGTTAAAAATATTTCCTTGCTTTCAAGAGGTGATTTTTGTCTTTTTACTAAAGAGTAAATGGGAACAACTTTTTGAATAAATTCAGACGCAGCCTGCTGACTCACAAGCAGTTTGCAGTGTCTTCCCTGATATTCTGATGAGGTGTGAAAAAATGTCTGCTGCCACTGTCCTAGTCTGGGCTGATGATGACACCAAATTATTATTTGGACTGATTCTTGAAAAACATTAGCGCCGTGTTAGATGAAAAACAGCAACAGAATGCTCTATTTCTACTCTGTTAGTCATGTGTAACGTAGCTGACAGCACCTTTTTTGATGGCATTACACAGCCTAGTTTATTCACTTCAAACCAATGCATTTCCTTTTTGGCAGGTTTTCAAAGTGTGCCCCTAATTGACTTGACATTTCATGGAAATAGTTATTCATACATTTTTTACTAGTACAGCAACATCTAAATCTATGTTCATTTCTTTGCACCTTTTGTTTCCAGCAGTGGCTCCAACCCTCCCCAGCGTCCGCTCAGAGGTCTTCAAGCCGTGTGTGGAGGACAAGGACTTGGCCTTTTGTCTGAATGAGGGAGAGTGCTCCATAATTGAAACAGTGGCTGCTGTGCACAGACACTGCAGGTGAGTGTGATCATGCTTGTGTGTGTCAGGCATTTGGTTTCTTTCTCAGCATTGATGTTTCCTCTGTTTGCCCTTCTCCTCCAAACACTGACCTTGGGGTCATTTTCATCTAAGCCACTTGAGCTTTGGCTTTATAGACTATGTTTTCAGAGTGACCAAACAAGAGGAGGAACATTGGGGAAAAGGCACTAAAAATAATTGCTCAATGTAACTAAATCAATTAGACTGACGCAAATGGAAACAAATGGTTCCATCCTTACTAGGAAGCCAGTCCTCAATTTGGTTTAACCATAATTTTGCTGCCGATCACAGTTCTTGATTCAATTTGGCATACATTACTTCTTTAGTTAGATTTATTTAAAGCTTCAGTGCGTTATATTCAGTGCCTCCTCATGGTGAATATGCCGGATAATCCACAGTGGCCACAAAAAATACAAAAGGCCCCTGTTACAGCAAATGTTGTTTTATCTCTTCATTGCTTTTTAGTAAAGTGGACATTCAATCTGGTTCACACTCAGATACAGTGTGCTATGCTGTAGGTAATGGAATGTACATTAAAGCTGAATGTCACCCACTGTAAAATGGAAAATAGAAGATGAAGTACATTTACTGAAACTTGACAGATATGAATGGCTCATTCGGTGATAAGAAAAACAGCTGTTATTTTCACTTGATTATTCACCAGTCAAAATAGTACCGTGAACATTTTAGTGTATTCAATTTCTGCAAGTAGATCAGTCTAAGACGGTCTGGATCTTACACACTGGGCATTATTGATTTTAATAAAGTACATCTGAAATGGTAGAAAATCCCCAGTCATTCCTTAATATAAACATTTTTTAAGTGTTGTTATTTTTTTCAGTTGCTCAGACCGTGATTTTCTGCGAGAATAAACTCTGCTCCATTTCTTATACTTTCAACAGCCTGTGTTAATCCACTAGCAGGCCTATACGGTTAATCTCCTCATTTTGCCTTCAATATTGGTGATGAAAAGCAAGTAAACACTACAGAAAAATGGTAAAGATAATCAAGCTCATTAACTTGTTTGCATTAGCTGAGTTTTGTGTTAGCGGAAATTATTTCCTGCTAAGAGTTTTAGACTATTTTTTAATCGACATGCAAACACAGTCAAAATGTTTTCCCAGGAAAGCAGATACTGGAACATATGTGTGTGATGTGTATACAGTATGCGTGCATTGCAGATGTATATTATATGCATACTGTATTTTCCTTTGTGCTGTTGATTATGATCATGTTCATGTGTGGGATATTCCTGCATGGTCGTGCCCCCTCATGGCCCACGGCCTCTTCGGTTCTGATAAATAAGATTATTATCTTATTATGTAAAGCATAATAAGATGATAAGAAAATTTCTCTGAGGGAACAGCTGTGCAGAATGGAACTGAATTGAAAATAAAACTAATGAAAAATCTTCATCCGAAAAAAAAATGCTGCATTTGAAATGACATAAGAATGACTCAAGCTTCTCAGAAAAGTAAAAAGAAAAGTCTGGAACCTGACTCATCACAGAAAATAAAACAGAGGACTGTTATAAATTTGATTAAATATGAATATCCTTGAATTGAATGCACAAAAATAAGGTTGTGGTAAGTATTTATATTAAAATTATGTATGAACATGACGATGGCTAAACCGTTCTGAATGTGCCACCTGTGTCAAAGTAGCTTGAAGAAACTCTGAAGGCTCATAGTAAATACACCTGAGGCTATACTTAGTGGAGGGTCTAACCTCAGGCTACAGTACCATCTAACATTTTCTATTGATTTGAGTAGCAATTGTGTGAAAGAATGATTACCGGGTTGTGAGTAATTTTACACATATATAATGTATTTGTCCTGAAGGAATCCATGCTGGAAGTCAGAAAATGGTATAATTTAACTCAAAAATCACTGCCATGGTACAATTGTTTAATGTCAACTTTAGAAAGTCCTGCTGTAGAGTTAATATAGAAAAGTGTCACAAATCTTGACTGAATTATATTTTAGATAGCTTGTAAACATGTTGCATTTTGTCTGTCTTTTAGTGTTTACACACTGTTTTTGTTCACTTTGCCATAATATTATGGTTAATTTTATTATGACTTTTTGCCAATGGTTATTTTGGATAATGTGTGTAGTAAAATTTAAGAAATAATCTTAGGCCTGAAAATGGTCATTCTATGGAGGTACAGTATTTGAGGATTTCTCAAGATTGACCATGCTGAGCAAGTTTATATTGTCACACCATTTATTTTACCTCACAGAGTTAATATAAACCTCAAAACATGCTAAGCATGGATCCTGACAGTATGGGACCTTTAACAGATAAAGTGTTTTCATTCATTTTTGTCTCCTATGATCAAATTAACTGGCACAAGTCAGCTTGCCTTTTGGTTGCATTATATATATATTTTTTCCTTCCACTCTCCTTTGTTTATGTGAGCCTTTGCGATTTCATGCTGGGTAGGTAATGTTAGCTTCTGTGAGACTTTTTTGGTAGAAAATTCATGCCCACAGATATATATATTTTTGAAGACTACCCACCATATGGACAGTCAGAGCTGCCGCTGTGCCGTTGCTGTTTCTGCTGCCTCTCCATGTTTGCAGTACACGGTTATTCTACTCCATTAGACTTGCTTCGATATACAGTAAACCCACGTATTTTCCAGGAACACTCCTGGATTCAGCTACAAGCACAAAAAATGTTGTTTGATGAAAAGTAAAGCAGATGATTAGACCCAGGTTTACTGTGCTGGAGATGCTGCTGTTGATCAATATTCCAAGTGATGCTGGATCCCATCTTCGACAGTAAGTGCTGATGGCCTCGGCATGTTCTAAAGTACAGAAAAGTAAAGGTTTAACGAACACTGCCTGCTTTGATGTCACCCATTCATCCAGGCCCAGTGCAAGGAGCACACAGGATGTTCGGCGTCAATCCAGCTTTGCACATGTAAAGATGTCAGAATAGTGTTTGTACACTCGAGTCATTGCATGTGAATGGAGTTTTGAACTTGGGAATCAATTTATTTTGTTATGAAACATTTCCTTCACTCTCCTCCTTCTCTCCCCCTTCTGCCGGATGTTCATGTTTGCCAATGCTAATAAGCTTCCCAAAATAAACATGCAAATGTGACTTTAAGACCTAGTTTTAGTGCTCTGCCGTCTTATACACTGAGTATAATAAATGTACAAGAATCCAGATCTAGTGATGTTTCTGAGCATGACACAATAAATTAGGCAATTTTCAGTGAAGGATGTTCTAGCCACGCATTACTTCGTTGAAAGGCTAAATGGTTTTGAAAAGTAAAAGTCCAGGCTCTGTGTAATGTCAAGATAAAAACTGAGCAATATTTTCTGTAAGTGTTCCATGGTAGACACAGGATGTGCAGGATTTGCTTCTAGCAGTATTTATCACATAATTTCTTCATTTTTGTTGATTTAGTTGATTATTTTAAACATTTTTTTCTTTAGTTTGTTGACTTCAATTTTGTAAGTTACCTTGTTCATTTTCTTTTATTTACTACATAGTTTTGATCAATTTGTATAATTTTATTGCTTATTTTGTTAATTTTTGTGCATTTACAGGATAATTTTGTTCATTTTTGCTTATGCTGGTTTGACATAAGTAAATAAACATAATTTGTTGTCTATTTGTTCGATTTCAGGTTCAGTTTTGCTCATCATTTGATTCATTATCGTGTACTTATTGCTTATGTACAAGTTTGCCGATTTTCTGCTCATTTTGTTATTTGTTCTTTGTTATTTTTTTGTGCATTGTACTCCTACTCACTGACATGTGGCCAAATGTAACTGACGAAGAGTAAAACATATTCTTCAAAATACATACTCATAGAACGCACAAAAAATACTCAAGTATATGCAGTGAAGTTAAAGTACATAAGTACAACCCACCTCTGCTTATATGTGTACATAAGGAAACATTGTGAAAAATAAGGTTTCTTGTTTTTTCCTGATGTGATGCAAAGGACGAGAGGCTTTAAAAATAATATTAAAGTGTCAGACTTCGCATTCAGAGGATTTCTGAACATTTGTGATGTCATAATCACAGTCCGTAGTTAGTTTTCCAGGCCCACCAGATCCACCAATCCCATCCTGACAAGGCAGAATAATGTCCCAAGGAGTCTACATGATGGCATCCATGGCACAGACAGGAAAAAGGTATGGTCATTTGCCTTTTACTCAACACACACTCGAATAGCCTACTGGATACATTGCTGAAAACCAGGACTTCATGGGCAAAGTTTTAAGCTGAAATTCAAAATAAACATTGTAGGTGCAAGGGACAATTGAATAAATCTGTTCAAAGGGATTAGCCTAAAACCGGCGTTTGACCAAAACAAATACAGAGCTATATCACAATTAATGTACCTACATTATTTGCATTTAAAAGCAGCATTATTTAAAAAATAAAGTTCATAGGTCACATTCAGAATATTCAGCTGATAAAAAGTCACACGCATCACTGGAAAGTATAAATTTAGTATCTACATTCCCTTGTGTAGAAGCAGAGGAGCAGGAATCTTACTGCATAGAAGAGACTTAGACGATGACACACTTTCCATCGGCCCCGAGATGTCACATTTAGTGAGTGCACAAAAGTAGAATGCATATACTGTATAGAAATATAAAAAGTAAAACGTGGTGGAATACATTATCAGGAGGTACAGTCGCTCTGGCCGTCATATTCAATCATGTCACACGTTTCCCCTCTTCTTCTGCACTCTGAAAGTTTTCTGATATGTCAGGAAAGAAACTGCCACTGATAGTTCTCCCAAGAGGCTATTACGTCCTTGTGCGAGAGGTAAAGAATAGCTATGAGCAAACGCGCCGCTCCTTAAATTAAATTAACGTAGAGAGAGATAGTGCATGTTCCTGTGATCCTGTGAGAATAGTTGTCCGGTGTATGTGAAGAGACAATTGTAACCTGCAGCAGACTGCCGGGACACTGTGCTTCTGCCAATGCAATATGGACCTGCCAGTTTCTGACAGTGCCTTAGAGAATACACCTACCTCCACAACTGTCACTCTATGCATAGTGCTGCATACTGACAGTTCTGTGTTCAACAACAGTCCCAACACACAGCCACATGTGTATTTACTCTTAAACTGAAACAAATTAAGATTTTTTTTTTTTCTGCCAGAGGAATATAAAATTAAGGTGGAATTGCCAGGGGTTTAGATAGTGTTTATTCTTTGGAAAATAACACCACCCTGCTTTGCACCATCTGTTTTTGATATATCTGTACAGGCGGGTGGTACGAGCAAATTATGTTGATTATTACCACTAGAATTTCAGGGCTGTCTGATCACCACTGACTTCAAGCATACTGTAATATTCCTTGCAAATATGCTTAAACAAGTCCACGGCAATTCACCCATTGCATATTTGCAAAACAACACGAACAGTGATTTTACTTGAAGCAGCTTTTAAAAAGCTAGAAGAATAATAGCTCCATGTGGAGTTAGTGTGAGGTTAATTGATGGTACGCAGACTAATGTGCTGGTTAGCCCTGTGTGAGGAGTACAGCAGAGCATGTAGCATAGTGATTCAGTGAAGCACAGCTTGCAGGAGCCACTTAGAGTTCTCCTAGAGCCCTAGACAAAATAGGACCTTATGGCCTTTCATAATATTGTATGGAAATGACTGCACTATAATTGATGATTTTGCATGGATGCCCTTGATTCAGCTTGGCTTTGACTGATGATATGCTCCAGCCTAAGAAACATTCCCACTGAATTTCTCAAAGAAATGAGCCCCAGAAGGTTGTAGTTGTAAAACTGTGATGCAAAGTCTTGAACCAATTCTGTGATGCAGCATTGGCTTAATTTGAGGGCTGCGGTATCAGTTTGACATGTACGTACTTAAATGCAAAAAAAAAAAAAAAAACATGGAGTATATACAGTATATGTTTAAAGGAAAAACTACTTTTTGAGGTCTTTTCCTTGGGCACTCTAAAAATGATGTGAAAGTACTGCTGTTAACACTCAAAGGAGAAAAACACACAGCCCTTTTCCACATAACTAGACCTGAAATGAGCTGGGTGTTTGTGATGGGTGTCACAAATATATAACTGCTGTCCTTAATAAGTCTTTTGGGACCAGCAGGGCTCCATGCCGGTTCCTGAACCTAATTTTGTACCGACTTACACGTTCACACCAGAAAAAAATAGGTTCAGAACCTGAAAAGTTGGTTCTTCCCCATGATCCGTGACATTGTCAGTGGGTGTGTCATATTCTAGGCTGTGAAGCTGAGTGGTTTTGTTGTTACTTCCACCTGAGTAGCATTAAGTAATGTCCTCCCACTTTGGTTCCACTTTAAACTAGTGTGAATTCAGGATTGTTCACCAGAGAGCACCAAAGTTCTGGGACTCCAGAACTGAGCCAGAACCACAACCATGTCTGTCTGGAACCACTATCAGTGGTATTCTGAGCTGAAATTTAAAATGCACATTCCAGAACATGTGACAGTTAAATTAACACATTTAAAAGGGGTACATTATGGCCCCTTTAAATAAGTTCCACTCATAAGTCAATCTGTCCACCTGCCTTTTGTGTTTTACATCAATCAATTGTCATTAATTTACTGATAATATGATTCAGCCAGGGCAAATAATACAGCAGTTATTTTTTGTGCATTGAAGAGTTACATGTTATTATTAATTTCTATGCATCCACATGTGCCGTTCCTATTTCCCCAATGCATTTTTTTCTTCTGCTGCAATGTCTTCTTTTTTCTTCACTTAAATGGAAAAGACTTGGAGAAAGGGAATACGTTCTCTTCAACTGAATGTTTCCTAAGTTGTACAGGCATCATATCAACAACACAGCACATAACGGTTGGCTTGTGTTGTGCAGATGATGCAAAGCTGCTGCAAGTTAGCTTTACAGTCAAAGCAGCTTGATGACGCCATGTTGCCAAAGAGAAACAAGAAGAGAAAATGCATGAATTCGACTTTGCATACATGTGTGGGTACCGTTTTTATGCGTGCTGGGGTTTAGAAATTTAATTTTTTTCTTGTAATTGATATGTAAATCCATAATAACATAAAAATACAGACCATAGATGAGAAGAGGTTTACAGAATTAAGCAGGATGGATTTTGCATTTTGAGAGGTGATAAAACAGTTCACTATCTTAATCTCTACTGGGAGGATATTTGAACACCTTTGTTTTTATGTTAATAACTTGCTAATGTCAAACATTTGGTGGCCTGTGCATGTAATTGGCAACATGTAACTTGTTTGAAAGTGTTTCAGCATGGACATGTGACAAATATGTTCTTTTCTAATAGGTGTTTACTTTGTGTCATAAATTCTTTATCATGATTATGGCATAGTCAGAGGGGAAGCATATTGCCCTTCACGGTCAGTTTAGTTTTTATTCAATGTGTTCAAAGATAGACTGTGAACAAGCAAAGGAGATTGGCACTTTAATAATGAACATCACAGAAAGAAGGCAGACTTACGCAGTGAGTTTTGTTTGTTTCACCGCTCCTTTAAAATTCCCTGCATATTTAACGCTTTACTTTTATTCTCCTCAGCACTGAGGATGAAATTGCTATCCTCCATGTGTGTGCCTTTGTTTGTCTGTGTGCTTTAAAAGCCTGCCAAAGCTCAAGGTAGCTCATGTCTTCTATTACCATGGTAACTTCTTCCCTCATTAGTGTGAGGCCAAGCGCGGAAAAAAATAGTTGTTGACTCACTTAGAGTGCGCTGGCTTTTGCGGTTGCATTTAAATGCTCCATCATCACTTATCCTTGGCATTATATTGTGTGCCGCCTTCCCATTGATTTTGATTGATCAGACATTAGAATAATTGCCACCTAGTGATATGAATGACTGCTGTGATGAATAATTCAAGACAAAAATTTGCACATTTGATTGCTGCATCCAAATCTATGCTGACTTATGATAGTAGATCATATTTAACAGAATTGTAATTTGTATTACACCCGTTTCTCCAAAAACCCATCTGTGCAGATTAATAACTTGTAAAACCACTATTTCATAACAGAAGTGCTTACTCTGTGTGTGCATCTGAACGCCCTAGGGGACAGCTACCCTGATGAGGAAGCACATGAGATCCCGCAGAAATTTGAAAAACACTGCAGTTTCTAGTCCCAGTGAGGAAAAAGGACTATCTTTATTGGCGCTCCGCTGTAGGGAGAGGCTTAAGGATAGGTTGAGTGCCGTGTTTGTCTTTTTTGTTGTTTATGTTTTTCCCAGTATCCAGGAGACGTTGACAGCAGTATTAACAAAATCTGATATGACAAAATGAATCATATAAATGAAGACCACAACCTCTTAACTTTCCCTTCCTGTTTTTCCTCGTCTCATTTCTCCCCCTTTCTACGGGAAGTCAGTGCAGTGATTAAATTGTCACTGCACCATCATATCTTGACAGGCTGCACTAATCCACGATGCTGCTGCTGCTGCTGCTCCTCTGCTGATCCATCCTACGAGGGAGGACGTTCTCCAGACTTAAAGCCAATGGGCCATGTCCCCCACTACCCCACCCAGCTGCTGCATAAACACAACACAATTATAAATGTGGGGTTTACCTGTTGGCAACAGACTGGACATTTTCCTCAGTCCACACAACAGACTTGCAATGCAGGGAGGGATAATGTAGGTGCCGAGACAGTATCTATTTGTCCTGAACTTTAATGATCTCTCATGAGCTTTTCTGTTTTATACTTACTATACTGCACATACATATGACAGATATCCCCATCATGCCTCAGCCATAATTCATATTCTGCAGGTCCCTCTCTAACACTGTGGATGAAAGAATTATGTGTTTGCATGCAGCTAACAAAGGCCGTATTTTTCTTTTTTTTTTTTTTTGAAGCCACAAGATTTTAATGAGCAAGGGGACAGACATGTTGTCAAGAAAATCCACCATGGCTGCACATAATTAAAGCTTCCATAAAGCATTTGTCTTTCATTCACTGGTTTACGTATGCCTTTAAAACATTGTACCCGTGGATTTAGTAGTCATATATTAAGCAATAAAACAAATACACAGAATGACAATGAATGAATAAAACTGATGATAGTGAAGGCCATTTTTGTGCTGCAGGTTTTTAAATGTTCAAACATATTTGTGGTGATGTCTGTGCAAACCCTACGACGATCACATACCAGATGACAAACACACCCACGCAAACATACACATTTCTCTCCAGTCTCTCCTTCCCCATATTCTTTTGATACAGCAATGACAGCGCATTTGAATGCAAACGCCATGAAGAGACTACAGTGGATTTTAAAGCAGGATCATCAGTTAGTAGCCTGCAGCACATTGCTTGTCAATTCATTGTGAGCTCAGCTGGTGAAGGATAACAGCTGCTGCTCATTACTAACATTTACATGTTTTTCAGCAGTGGACATCAGAGAAGGCATATAGCTATATCATCATGTTTTAGCCAGGAAAACACTTTGACAGAAGACTGGGATGTCTGTAGTTGCCGCATCCAGATGGAGTCTATAGAGGCTTACTCAGAGGCTGCTAATTGTGTTTGTATCCTGACATTAGGACAAGAGGAGCAGATAGAAAGAGGGGAAAGAAGAGAAACACATGGTAGGTGGTTCACGGGAATTAAGTAGGATTTTGTGGTTTGTGGTAAATGGACAAGAAATGGAAATATAGCTCCTTTTCTTGATATCAATTGATGCTCATCGGGAGTTCAGGTGCTCCAGCAGAGGGAGCACAACTGTCTCCTGACTAGTGGGAGATATTCACTGAGAGTGTGTTGATTTATCATCTGTAACTCAAGTGTATGTATTGCTATGCATGTGCAGCTGCTGTGAATTTGTCCCATTCCTGATTTCTTTTTTTTTAATTTGTAGTTTTCACACTTAAATGCTTGAAATCGGCAGACAAATTTGACCATTTGACAAAAACAACCTGAGTAAATACAAAATACAGCTGGTAAATGATCATTTCATTTAAGGGGATGAAACTATCCAAGCCTACTTGGCTCTGTGTGAAAAAGTAGTTGACCCCCTGTGTTAAATCATGAATTAACTGTGACTGACCACATTTAATGGAAAGCTAAGTTCAATTTCACTAGCCACACCAAACCTGATTACTGCCAGACATTTTGGATCAAGAAATCACTTAAATAGAACCGTCTGGCAAAGAGAGGTAGGGTAAAAAATCTAATAACCAGCATCATTTTGTGATCTAAAGAAATTCAAGACCAGGTGAGGAACAAAGTTATTTATCAGTCTGGAAAGGAGAAGGGGACTGGGCAACAATGGCATTGATGGTTGAGCTCGAAAGCAAAAACCACTGCTGACGAAAAAGGGCTTATCTCACATTTTCAGGAAAGTACAGGTATCTTCATGATGCCTAAGACTTTTGGGAAATGTTCTGTTTACTAGTGAGACAAAATAACTTTCTGGAAGGGGCGCGACTTGTTACATCTGGTGTAAAACGAACACAGCATTTCATAAAAAGAGTGTCATGCTAACATACATGCATGGTGATCTGTGATGGTCTGGGGCTGCTTTGCTGCTTCAGGACCTGGACGACTTGGTGTAACTGATGGTACCATGAATTCTCCTCTTTACCAGAATATCACGAAGTAAAACATCTGGCCATCAGTTCATGGCTTCAGGCTCAAAGGCACTTAGGTTATGCAGCAGGATAATCTGAAACACACCAGCAAATCTGCGTATGAATGGCTAAACCTAACACAAAAAAAAAACAGGAAAACGCACTATATATAGCATGGACACATTGATTTGTTGCTATAATTTTGGACCAAATGAATGATCTAAATTCAGAAAATATTATATCATGAGATTCTGTTGAATAACTATGTTCCCATGCTGAAAATATCCCAATTTTTGCTTTTATTTTGAAAAGGGAAATGTTCCTAACAAGCTGTTTACAAGGCTAATGAGAATGAATATTCCACTAATATTCCTGTTTTCATGCAGCCGCTCATATCGTCATTAGTCAGTAATGGCAGATGTTCCACCGTGTGAAGTCAGTCTCCATCTTTTGTTCCTTAAAACACCTCACGGAAACAGGTTGTCTGCATTTGCTCATATCCCAAAACCTGCTCATATCTTTCTTTATAGTGTTTTACAGTAGTTGTTCTTCTTGCTGATTAGAAATGTGGACTTGGAGCATCCACCTATACCATTAAGGATGTTTGTCTCTAGTGGACTGTAAAGAAGTGCTCTGTGAGAGACATATTCTATTGTAGATGTCACTTAAGGTCCTATATATTACACTTACATTAACTACCTCTTACATGTGTCTATGAGACACTTCTGTAAGGGGGGTGACAAGATAACGTGTTGATTTTTCCTTTCTTTTGCCACCCGTGCTCTGATTTCACTGCAATATGTCGTACCTGCCTACTTCACGTCAGAAAACACTGATTGGTTGAACCACAGATCAATCTCAAGGTAACAGA
>JAQQAE010002440.1:0-22306 GCA_029823295.1 Pseudamia nigra
ACTGGAATTAGTCCATATATAAGGCGCACCGGATTATAAGGCGCAGTGTCATATTTGGACAAAATAGACGGCGTTTACGTGCGTCTTATAGTGCGGAAAATACGGTACTTTCACTAGAGTCAAGTCAGCTGTAACTCCACACTTGTGTTGTACAGTATATAGATACATACTGTGTTTTCTAAATCCCCCTTTCTGAAACCAGGCAGGATATAAGATTTTACCAAAAAGGGTGGCTTTGACTAACACAGCGCTTCACCTCACATCTCCCTTGCCGACTCCATTTCTAAGCTAACAGTGGCTACAGATGCACACTGGTGATGCTGTGTTATATACAGGCCCACAAAGATGATGAAATGGACACAGGTAAAGGCACAACAGAACATTTTATTACTGTACTGCCATGCAAAGAAGGGTTAAATACAAAAGTTACACACAAGTGATACACAGTATCACTTTTATTAGCAATACCTGATTAAATTCACTCCTGCGATCTGCATTTGGCATAATCAAAGTCAGCAGACTATTAAGAATACAAAATGACACTCTGGGCTTTATTTTTAGAGCTGTCAGGGAAGGGGAAGCGGCTGCGAGTGGCTCCGAGGACGGAGAAAATCCATGTAACATACTGCACACAAACACCATGCACTGAATGTACACACTACTCTGCCACCTGCTTGGTTGCGAGATATCCAGGTGGTCGTGAGGGAGGGCGACAGACAGTAATCACTCTTCTGCGCCTTTGGTCACAGTTTAAAATACACTGCAGCTCTTTTGAGATGAATGCTGGCCAGTATGTGCACATCCAAAGCAGATTTACTTCCACAAAAACCCGAACAAATTAGCTGGAATAGAAGAATAGTGGATATGCGTATGTATGACTGACTGTTATTTCCTTCATCTGTGATCTATATGCATCCCCGTTCTGAATGTGACTCCAAGTACAAATATTGTTTCCATTCTTTCATTGTCAGCAGTTGTTCCCTCAGGCTACGTTCTCTGATTACAGTCAGAAGTAAGTCTTGGTACATGTTCGTTAGAAATGTATATTATGCACAATAAGGGAATTGGCTAAATCCTGTCTTACGTAACATTCACACTGTACTCAACAGGTGTGCGTCTGGAATTTTCCGTGTCTATCTGGGGAAATAGACAAGTTTTTAAATGAAGATAAGGGTGTGTTTACCAGGAAGGTTGTATTGTGAACTAAAAGATAGATCAGAGAGCAAGGGCTTTACATACACCTATTTATGCATTTAAAAACAGTTATTCACATTTTATTTTCAACATCTATCTCTTTTTAGTCCAGTGATTTCAAGTATTAGTAAGTGAATAAGATCACTATGCCATGAGCCGTGTAGTTCTACTTTATTTTGTTGTCCTTCACTTTCATTTTTGCACTTTTTTGCCATAAAGTACAGGAGGGCTGTATGCATCATTGTTGAAACGTTATTTTTATTCCATACAGACATGCACACTGATCACCTACCCATGCATCCACCTGTTTAGATGATGCACCCGCCGCATCATCTAAATAGGTGGAGCTTATCTACTTAATTATCTATAGGGTTTTTTTTTTTTTTTTTGCATATTTGATTGAACATATTTTTTTTAATTACATAAATTCAGGTGTTGAATATTTTTGTCTGTTATGTGTACTGGTCCGTGCACACCAGCTCAGCTCCTAATAGGCTGGGTTATGTCACAATGGCACATATATACAACTGAGTGTTTGTGGTCACATGCCGACTTCTACAGTATTTCTCCGTTATATGTGTTGAGTGTGTCCAAATGGGTCCATGTAAGTCCAGGCCACTCCCAGTCACATGTGGGGTCCCACAGGAGTCAGTGCTAGGCCCCATACTATTCACTATGTACATTCTCCCCCTCGGTAGTGTCATCAGTAAATTTGGGATTTCCTACCACTGTTATGCTGATGACATGCAGCTCTATGTTCGAACTGCCCCTAGTCCTTCTACAACATTAGCTCGAGTTGCGGCGTGCCTTGAGGAGATAAAGGCATGGAAGAAGTTGAATTTCCTCCAACTTAACAGCGCCAAAACTGAGGCAATACTTATTGGCACACCTCACCAGACTCACTCTACATCCATACCACAGCTCATATTTGACAACCAGGCATAAATCTCTCCTCTGCCTCAGTCACAAACCTGGGTGTCCGGTTTGACCCTCAGCTAACCTTTTCTGAACACATAAAGCATCTGCGTAAAACTTCATTTCTTCACCTCCGAAACATATCAAAACTCCATCCTCTTCTTCGCACCTGATGCAGAAAAACTTGTCCATGCCTTCATCTCCTCAAGGCTGGACTACTGTAACAGGCTCCTTTATGGGATTCTGTCAAAAGAGTTGCAAAGGCTGCAATACATTCAGAACAGCGCAGCTAGGATACTCATGCAAGCCACAAAATACCAACATATTACACCCATTCTGTACTCACTTCACTGGCTTCCTGTCTCTGCCCGGATTGACGATAAAATATTGCTCCTCACCCATAAATGCATCACTGGACATGCTCCATCATACCTGCAGGAACTGCCCACACCCTGAGGTCATCCAGCAGACACCTCCTTCATGTTCCTACCACCAGGCTCCGAACCATGGGGGACTGAGCCTTCTGCTCTGCTACACCAATGCTTTGGAATAACCTCTCCGTGGAGCTTATTATCTTATTTATTTAAGAAAGCTTATAATTGCTGATGCTTATAGTTAGATATTTGATGTTTTTTTATTGTGTTTGCTGTAGCGCTCTGAGATTCCTTGTATGAAAAGTGCATTGCAAATGAAATCCATTATTATATAAGGTTTCGGTTTGGTCACTGCCCACATGCAGATGCAGCAGGAGAAGAGGTATATTCTCGCTTCTTGTAACTGCGCCGGGGCCAGTTTGGTTTTACTCACATTACTCAAATCCACATTTTAGGAGTGAAACACAGTTAGGCACAGCTTGTATCGGCATTGTAAGAATGCCTAAACAACAATAATTCCACCCACATGTCCAATTTTAATTCCCACACACCCTGAAGAGTGCACAACAGGTACGCTATCTCAGAGGCACGAGTGGAAAGTGGACGGTTTTGCTGAGGCAAGATAGGAGTACGCCATCCGCTTTCCACTTTACAACAATGCACCAGGCAGACGATAGGGCCCTGTGCACGTATTGCATGCCTACTTTATCAGAACCATCCGTCTATTTCTTACTTTGTGTGTTTGTTCCTCTTGTGTTCCACCTATCACAGCCAGCTGTCAGGTTACACATCCTCGGCAGTCAGTCTAGATATATCTGTCCTCTGGTTCTCGATCAAGTTTTGAGCTGCCTTTAGTTCTAGTTTTCTTGAAAAGCACTATGTCACTCTGTGTCATCAAGCACCAACATAAAGCACAATAACAACTAAATCATTCTTTACAATAAAACTCTTCATAATGAAACCATTTCTATTTTTAATTCTTTTGTTTGGGCAGCCTAGATGCTACACAAGTTTTCTTTTTATTTGTTTTTTTAAGCCGCGGTGACAGATAAGTTCTTGGTTCTGTACCAGCTGAGGTTGATTTTTCTCCCATTGTCAAAACCAGGATTTACAGATGAAAAGAGGCTTTAAAAGATTATGTTTTAAATAAAATTCTTGTACAAGACAGAAACATGACATTTGCTCTGGGTACCTTCATAATCGGTTACCGTACCTTCTATTTGTAATAAGGGGAATTATTATTTAACAGCAGCTGTACCCGTGACTGATCATCATCACTATATTCATGATTGATCAAGCAGTTAACCATTAAAGGTTCAGTTAATTAGCTAGTGGACCATGATTTGTTTGGACCGGTGACCTGCCGGTCAGCATGGCTTACAAATTCATGTGTGCATGAGCTCATGGATTTATTCGTGGCAGTAGCAATAGCCAGAGTTGAGGGTAATATAGCAATATATTATTCTGAGGCAGTAACAGAGTAATATAAAATGTTACTCTTTAAATGTCTGTGATATTATTACAATTATTGTCCAGCAACGCGTTACAAATCAAACTCAGTTGGTTGCTTGTGCAATATTTTAAACATCACCCGAAGAAGAAGTTTATTGGCCGAACTGCTGTAAAAAAAAAAAAATTGGAAGAAGAAGCTTTGTTTACAGAGATGGCGAAAGGGCATCTATCGATGATAGATGTAAATAATAATACACCTCTATAAAAAGATGAAAGTAAATAAAATAGAATAATGTGTGAGTTAATACATTCGTATATTAAAATAATACAGGTGAAAAGATTAAAATGTTTAATAGAAATATAACCATAAATCATCCCAAGTTAGAGTCAAACATTCTTCACTTCAAGTTGAGTCTGATTTTTATGATTAAACACACAAAAAGTAACATGCTGTCAAATTAAACATGCATAAATTTAGATTAATCATCAGGACAAAAGCTTTACCTTGAATTGACAAAAAAAGGTGTTTTGGACATTTTCTGTCCATTAGTCTGGAAGATACATTGATAGATATATTAAAGAAAAAAATAATCAAACATCAAAATTGATCAACACATGAAAAGAGAATGTTAATATGTGTAGTATGTTACCTCCTTATTCACCGTAGACAACGACAGTAATACTTACAGTAGCTGAGAAGGATTCTCCATTTCACGATGCCTGGTACTGAAACTAAAAGTGATACGTAACTTATTACTCTACACAGAAAATAATATTGTAAAGTAACTCGTCCCTTTGGAATGCAAGCAACCCTGTATTTCAGATTCCTCAAACAGCTGGTACAGATACGAAAAGAACAGACATACTAGCATGACAACTGTGAGGTTGTAAGCCGTGTTGACTGGTAGGTCGTCTGTTTAATTATTCATATTGATCCGCTACGAATGATCAGTTTGCCGACATTGTTGACTGTACCATTAAATAGTTTTTGTAACCTGGGGGATGGATACAGACATCGAATAGTATGCTGGGGAGGAGCTTGAATTTTCTGCATTTTATCTTATAATAAACACTTTAAAGGGATTGGTTAAGTGCTCAGGTCATGTAACTGTATCCCACCATCCACCACGGGGGGGGGGGGGGGATGTGGAGGTGCTTTAACGATGACTTTGTATATTCTTTTTGAACAATAGTGAATTAAATTTACACAGCTTTTGACAGTTAGGCATTGAATATTTGTAAAATGTTATAATGATACATTATGCCCTAAATAAACATTGTAATATGGGTACACTGTTTTCAAATTGGAAAGAAAAATAAATCTTATTTGGATATACTGTAGGGAATCAATTTGCCTGTTTCAGGGTTAAGACTTTCCTGATCACGTTGAGAAATGAATTAAAGTGACATCCCTTTGAGTGATAATAACCATGAATAGTACTTGTCACAAAGAGATCATTTTTCATTTTGACTTATTGGCAAAATTTCCCTCAAGGGGATAATATAGTATAAATAAATAAATGATCTGATCTGAGAGGGCATGAGTTGCAAAAGCTGATCTCTTCTGTCTCCAGAAAATGCTGCGCTTACTGACCCACAGCGACATGTGTTTATCGGTTCTAAAAGACGCATTTTACGATTCACTCACTTTTCAACTGTTTCTAATGCATGCGATATAACAGTGAGAGGAAAATAAATACAATCATCTTATTCAAATTGAAACACGTGGTTATGCAAACAATCACAGCTGAAATAACCGTGGAACAGATGCTACTGCAAAACTGATGTATTCTGCATACGCTGTGCAGCTAAAGCGTTAAAATCGTTCATTGCTTCAGCAGAGTTTAGACATGAACGCTCAAAAGCGTCAGTGAATTGATAATTGCAGCAGTTCATGTATGGAGGAAATCAGAGTCTGGAATGAAACGGGGTTTGGAACCAGCTTATTGATGGAAGCAGAGCAGCAGAGAGGATACTGAATTTCTTGTGTGTGAACCCCCCTGCTGTTTGATATAAGCACGGCATAAAAGCATATCGGCTTTGTGTTGAGTGACACGCGTATGATGATCTCATATTTTCAGAACATGTCTGACTGCTGCTGTAAATCCATTGAAATTCTCTCAATGTGAGCTGCAATCAATCAAATCTAAACTGTCAGGAGGGTCCCTGCAGAACTTCTTGATGGGAGCTTGGCTTGTTGATCGGCTCAATTAAGGAGGCATGCAGTATTTCAGGAACGAAAGTAAAGCTGGAAGGCATATTAACATCCTATGGGACAGCAATATATGCCACATCAATGGCTCCTCAGCTATACCTGAGAGGCATGGATAAAACCCCTCATAAAGTCAAGAGACTGTTTAATGAGTGCTGTATAGCAAACTGTCTGGTATAAAACCAAGACTTTATAGCCTTTTTTTAATTCATAACACCGTAACCCATCACAAATACTTCTATATCTTTTTTTTTGTCATTTACTTTTATATTCTCAAAAAGAAAAATGAGCAACGTGGAGTTTTACTTGACTAATGATACTTCCACTTGTGTGACAGTGAAGCCTCTGAGCCCAGTATGAGACTATTACTGTAGCTCTCCACTGCGACTCCAGACAGTCGTGAAAGAGCCAAATCTTTAATGCTAATCACCAGTGTTTGTTCGTTGTCTCTCGACTCTCGTGCTTCAGTGGAAGTGACAGCCCACTTCAACAGAATGACTCACTGCCACGCCATAATAAGGTGCATCTATGCAAAACTCCGAAGCTAGGGTGTCATGTCTGATGCACACAGTGTGACTTCTATGTATAGGAAGTCTCGCCTGTGTCAACCAATCCCGACGGACTGAGGTACTGGTCTCATTTCCACTTCTGACACCTCATCCCTGGGATCTTGTCTGTGTCTGTGAATCTGCAGTGTACTGCACTGCACTGAAACAGACTAAAGTGTTAATTAATAGGATTTCTTACATACATGTGAGTCAGCAGACCTCAGGATTTACTGCACAAAGGAGGACGGAAGGAAGAAAAAGCGGCGAAGAGCCAGTAATAACTGGCAGATATACATTTGAGGTAAACATTATCAGCTCCCCTATGAAAATGAGATGCTTTTTGAAATGTTCCCATGCTTCTGACTCCAGGATACTTGGAAATACTTTGATAACTTTCTATGGAGCCACTGGTATCTTATATACATCACTTTCCAAAGCGAAAAGACAGCGAGACAGATTCATTACCTGTAGGCATAAATGTACTTAGTCATAAATAAGGGTACACCAACAAGGTGTAAAACAGGGCATGAACCGGGTCTCCCCCGTGGAGGTCCACCAGGTCTGCCATACCATCATAAGCTGATTTTACCCACTTAACTAACGTTATCTGGCTGATAGAGCCTATTTCCAGTGGTCGCTGGTATTTGGTGCACTGGGAATGGAAATTTGCTGTTAATACAGAAAATTTGTAAAGAAATTGAAAAAAAGACCATTTTCTAACACTAACCAAAGCACTTTTCTTGTCTGTATACATGAGTTGTGATTTAATCTCCCATTTTTGGAGGCACTTACAGTTCTTCCACCCACCAACCTCCTGACACTGAGGAAAGACAAAATAATTTGCATATATTTCAATGACAGTTCATATTTCCGCACAGCAAAATCAAAGCATAATGGTGGCAACATACGTATATACAATTCAATTTCAATTCAATTCAATTTTATTTATAAGGCGCCACATCACAACCAAAGCCGCCTCGCGGCGCCACATATGCAATACATTAAACAAGTGGGTTTAGAATTTAGTTGCAAGCATTTATTGTGTTGTAAATTACTGAAAACATTTTGCAAAGTCCTTGACTAAGTTCCAATATCTTTACTTACTTTTGGTGTAAATAATTAGACATTAATTGAATATCTAAAACACTAGATGTATTTTGGCTGTATTGTGTGTATCTGTGGTTTGCTGAAAGTTACAATGTCAACACTTTATTCAGGGGACTAAGGAGTCACAAGGAGAACAATGAAACTCTCCTCATCCCTCTTACTGTACACATTCTTCTTTCTTAGCAATCCATTGCTTTTCATTTGAACGCACAGTTGCTCATTTGTCCAGCCCCTCCTCCTTTTATCAATTCTCAATTGTCACCCCTTACGCAGCAGCAGCTCCCTCTGCCATTACCTGAAATGTGTAGCAGTGACAGTGAGCAGCAGCAGTGTGATAAATGCAGGGCCATGCTTTGAATATCATCTATAAAGCACCGTAACTGGAGACATCCGTCTTCCTGTTTGTTCATTCCCGAGCTTCTGCACAGTCTCTCTCCTTTTACCGTCTCTGTTTGTCTTGGACTTGCTTTTCTGCCGTCATGTCTTTTCAGTTTGGTGTATTTGTAATGCTTAGCCCCCCCCCCCGCCGCCCGCCTTATTTTCTTATGGCTTCCCTTCGAAGTTGTCCAGGCTCCACAGGTGGCAGCTCAACTCTGTCCTAATGAGCAACAGTGTCAACTTTCTCAAACGGTTAAATTAATGAGCCGTGAGAGGAATTCTCTTTACACTATAAGAAGTGCTAGTATTGGATATTTCACGTATAGTCATGTCATGATAGCGTGTCACATTTCACATTGTTAATTATATAATTACCATTGTGCATGTGATTTGCATGCATGGTGGTTAATAATAGAGGGCTCTTTTTACATATACATATTAAGGTGCAGTATAGACGTGAGCTGGGGTCTATGTGCAGACAATGAGAATAGTACTCAACCTCTTCCTATTGGACAGTAAACAGTAACAGTGAATGGTGGTGAATTTTCAGAGGTTCAGAACCCCCCCCCCCTTCAGATCATCACTGTGATAGATCTGCATCTACATGAGATGGACTAGTTCTTGGAGAAATATTGCAGTCTAGAAAAAGGGGCAGTGCGAGCTATATTTTTCTAGTGGAGTTTGTCTATAAAATGTGATTGTGGCCACTGTCATGTCAGCCATTGGTTTGTGGACTCAGCGTCGAGTGATCTCAACCAGATCAAGATCTCTTTGAAATGTGTGATTCGATAAATCTACAACATCTCTAGTCCATCTCTACCCTCAGTGTCAGTGTGAGACGGGGGTAGTTTAGGAATTTTCTATTGGCTTCACCAATCAGAAAAGTAAGTTTAGGTACATTATTATATTTCTTGCTGTAATACAGTTTCTTACAATAAATTGAACCCTCAAGTGCCCTTATACCTGCTGAATTGTTCACTAGAAGAGTAGTTCAGCTCAAGAGGGAGAGTAGGGAGGGCTAGATGCAGCTAGGTGCTCATAAAAATCATTATTTTTAATATTTATTAACATGATGGAGCACAAGGAACTGCAGGCAGCACAAGAAAATTGGAATTAAAACCAAGAACACAGGGAAACATTTAACAGATTGACAAGGATACAAAGGAAGCGTGAGAATTACCGTATAAGTAGAGGACTGATTGTTGACTAGAGAACAGGTAAAGGTGGGCGGAGACGGCACTAAATGAGGGAAAGTGCAGATACAGTAAGAGGAGGGTGGAAAGCTGAAGATAAGTGGCAGAAGAATGGAAACAGACACAAGGCCAGATTAATGAATGCAGGTTAAAGGTTGAAAAGCAGACAGGTAGTTAAAGCAAACGAGAACACACGAGTGCAAATTAAAAAAATAAAGCAGTAAACAACTGTGGTGTGGCATGAATGAGAAAATAAGTGATTAAGGCCACGTGTAGTTCTTTTGTCTCTCTTCAGTGGCACCTGTGGCTTCATCAGTAGTGGAAGTAACACAAAACAATAAGCAGTAAATCAACCAAAAGCAGAAAAAGTTAACTAAATGAACAAAACTTAAGACAAAACTGAAGAAAATACCCCAGATATTGACTAAACAATCAAAAGAAACAGGATTAAACAATACAATAAATAAAATTAACAAAACAATTCTAAACTACTGTATATGATAAAATAAACAAAACTGAACAAAAATGATCAACAAGTACAAGAAAATCAACATTCCTAAGGCAAAACTAAGCAAAATTATCCAGAAAATGAATGAAACAATTAGGAAAACTGACAAAAATGCACAAAAATGACTAAAATAGTCAATTTTACTTAGTGAAAAATTAACAAAATAATCAACAAAATGAACAGAAAATAGCTAACAATGACAGAACACACACGTAAATGAACAAATACAAGAAAATTATAGAAAATGAGCAAAGAAATGAACAAAAAATGTCGCACTAAATTTATAAAAATGAATCGAGAAAATGAACATTTTACAAAATGAATCAAATAACAAACAAAAAATAATTTTAAAAAACAGTAAAATATTAATAAAATCAACAAAAAAAATCAACAAAATTTTTTAAAAAAACCAAAATGAAGAAAATGCATATCATGTCATGTGATCCATAAAGGTTTCAGACATAATTTGTTGTCTTTCTGAGTAAAAATGGCTTTCACTTGTAAAGGTTGTGATGTCTGAATGTCTGATTAAGCGCTTGAGTTTCAATAGAGAACAATGGAAAAATTTTACACTGATTTTTTTAAGTGAGTTCTATAAAAACTCATCCACCATATTCATGCCATGGTCAAGTAAACAACCTATAGAGACCAAAACCACTTCTATACCATCTGCATGTTTTTCCAGTGGTAAAAATCTAGATTTTTAACATGAGTTTTCGGGGATTGACTCACTATTACCAGTGGTGATTCTTGGATCTATTGGGGCCTTCGGCAAAAACTGACAGGGGGCCCCTACAATGAGCATTCATCTCCGCTATTGTATAAATAAACAAACAAAACTGCTGTTTTTGAAGGTTGTCAGCGCTCTGGGGCCCCCTGTTGTTTCCCGGTTTGCCTGGTGACACACAGCGCCTCAGTGGCCATTTGAAGAACTGCAGGTTGTGACACTTGGACATTCACTCTACTTTTGGATCTTGTTTCTGAGACATGTCCAGTAAGAGGGTGCACATGTTGTACCAGCTGATGGTGGCAAGTGTGTTTTTTATTCTGATCTGCAGCATGTAAAGGACATTGGACAATATTAGACTCACACAGAACTTCACATACATACATAAGCATGTGTAACTCATACGTGTCAAACTTTTAATTGCTTGTTCTAAATATCAGCACATGCTAATAAAGGCGGATACCATCCAGAATCAGATCTGCCTTTTTTCATCTCTCCGGTTTAACTCCAATCATGTGAGTGCTTCTGGTCAGCACAAAGCCCCGTTTGCTCCTCTCGCCAATCCCCTGAAAGCATTCAAAAGCAATTAATCAGAGTAATGGAATTTTTTTGGTCTTTTTAACTCTTCTCTTCTAAAGGTCAGTACTGCCTCAGGGACTCTGGACAATGTGTTATGCGGTCAAAACTGTGATGTCACAATAGAAAAAATATTCAGAAACAGTGGCCATGCACTGCTCACATAGCAACAGAAAACAAATCTGTAAAAATCTATGCAGAAGGTGACGTACTGTAGTTTTGCTACAGTCGCCTTCAGCAGCAAGATGGACTTCACAAGTGAATAAAACTCCACAGGCTTCGCAAAAAAAAATGCATATAAAGCGGGTAATGAAAAGAACATTGACAGGCTGAGCAAAGACTATTCAAACACACACCGCTGCCATCCTTTTATTCCTCGTTGAGATAATAGTTTAAGTTACAGCGGGATGTAAGGCTGATAACAGTGTGGTACGAGAACAATTTAAATTACACGGCCTCTGTGAAGATGATTCTATTTAATCAAGCGATCACCTTAGGTACACTCATTCGGGACTTCTGTGTACTCTTTTTATTGCAATTTAAGCTATTCATACAGAAATGTATGTCAATGTCAGAGCCTGTTTGTATTTTGTGGTGTTTCGGAAAACCAAACTGTTTCCACAAAGAAGGGAAAAGGTCAAACCATCAGCCGAACATCAACAGTCTATATGCAGAATAGCAATTTGATCTTTCCCTGATATAATATGCAGCTTGCCAATCAAAACTGAAACACTTAGAGATAAGGATGGGATAGCGGCAGAGCGCTGCGGAGGCCTTATGAGCATGCCAGCTGTGACTGGGGACAGCACACTGGATGAAAGAGAGGCAGCATCAGGTTCACTTACAAAACTATGAAACTTTTCGATTTTCGGCATCACAAAGGTGGTTTATTTCTGATCAGGCTACATTAACCTGACAACTCCACCTGCAGAGCTATCCTGGTTAGGGCCAGATTACGTTGGAGATTCCCAACCGAAGCATCCAAACTCACCACCTCAGCAGGAAAAGGAGAAAAAAATAACTTGCTATGTACACTGTGGGCTCGTCTGCACTGTGTGGAGTGGAAGAAGGAGCAAAAAGTTAAAGCTACAGGTCATCTAGACCCCGTTCTAGTCAAGCCACTTGGGATTAATTGGGGATCAGAAAATAGAGTACAGTACATTTATCCGTGGATCACTGTGTGGGCTTGAGTTGTTGTTGTTGTTGTTCTGTGGGAGGATCAGATACAAGGAGTCAAACTAGGGTTGACTGTGGATCTTACCTGCTTGAATTACTGTCTTGATGCACATGGGAATATATTTATTAAGCACATTGGTATTTCTGTAATAAGAAAATGCCCTAAGAAACTAGAATGCACTCAAGCGAGATGCTGACCCATGCCGGATGCTTGCCTAGACCTTGCATAGATTTAATATGACAACAATGCGAGAGAGGCCATTCACACCAAAAAGTTTGTAAAACTGCAACAAGCGGAAGCGGATGCTAAGGTTCAGCTTAAAGTAAGTTTAACCTTGGCCCTCTGACCCTGACCTTTAAACCCCAAATTAAAGGTGGGTCAAGGTCAATATTACTGTCAAGTTTGGTCACCGTAGCTCTACTCCTGATTGGATTACAGGGTGGACACAGACAGCACCAGTCGGAATTGAAGTAATGACAATGTAACCTGCATGGCAGTAGATTCTGAAATAAGTGTAGTCTGACAGCGAATCCCAGAGACAAACAAGGAAGAAGACAAAAATAACACAATTCACAGCAGAAATTGGAATTTTTGCATTATTGTACATTGTCTCTCATTGCACAAGTTACTACTATTATTAAAAGTACACAACTCTTATTGTATTCAGTTTTCAATGTCTATTTTATGAAGAAAATGCACCATTGTTCTGGCCAACACAGAGGCAGAAACGGGGTGTGGTTGTCCACTCTGTTGTTTCTTCTAGCTTTATGGCTGTACAAGCAGCTGAGACAGTTATTACTGTGGGTTAGAAATGGAGTAAGCAAATGTTAATATAAAGGCAGGTAAGAAGATGGTTATCTGGACCATAATTTCCTGTTAAAATGTCACATGGTTTCTTCACTGTCCAAACCCCTTTGGGAGACTGGGGGATGGCTGTGTCCCATACATTTTAATGGGACACACAGACCAGGAAAAATCTGAACACGTGGGATTCATACTTGCCTGCAAACAAACCACTAATCCTTCAGGTTCATGAGCCACCTGTTTTACCTGCTGAGCCAGAGCCATTACCAGAGAGTAGGACCAAAAAATGTAGAAAAATACCTTCAAAAGTGGCTGAAATGCATATGAAAGCATTACATGGAGACAGAGCAACCGTATGGAATACCTCGTGCAAGTTTGTGACAATTCTGCCACAATATCGCCCTATGGTTTTGTCACCTGAACACATTACCAACATATTCCCACACCCTTCCCTACACCTACGGCCTTTGACCTCTGCCCTATAATACTCTACCTACTCTACCTCACAAATGCCACTCATGACAGACTTGCTCTACTGACTGTGCTATTTTACCATTGGAGTGATCACAAGAGACCTATACCAAAAAAATCTACAAAAGGTCTTTAAAGGCACCTGACATGCATGATAGAGAATTATCCAGAGGCATTCCAACCCTGCAGAACCATGGTTGTTCAACTCTAAAGATATGTTCAAAACAACAATTTTGCCAAGTTCTAGCTTTATGATTTTGTCAAGACAAGTGTTCTAAAAGTGTCTAAAATTCTTTGGTAGGTCACCTGGTACAGTGCACCCACATAATTGAGGCCTAACTGCAGTGGCTTATGTTCAACTCCAGCCCATGGCCAAAAATTGTCAAAACTTCTGTGCAAATTTGGAGATCCGTACAATATGACAACAGGATGGCTGTGGAGCACATGGTTCATGAACGGAAAGATTGGTGGTTCAAATACTGCACGTAGAGTGTCATGCATTTCAGGCACTTTTGAAGCCCTTTTCTAGATTTTTTTGGTATACAGTAGGTCTCCTGTGGTGGCTCCAATGGAATCTATGGCTCAGTAGGTAGAGCAAGTGGTTCATGAACTGAAAGAATGGCGGTTTGACACTGGTTCAGATTCAAAATGTCCACTGTCAGAGCACATAGTGAAGTCTTATTACTCTGCTAAAAAAGGTTGATGACCAGTCCGTGCAACATCCCCGGCATCCGGTGATTTTCCTGCATCACTAATGATGAGGTCTACACAAGGGTGGTCTGCCCCACCCCCATGTCCACCATCAAACGGAGAGGGATGCTGCGGCTTTTTCACCATGTGGCCAGGTTAGGCAAGGGGATTCCAACCAAGCAGGTCCTCTCCGCCTGCGCTCATCCAACCTGTGGTCACTCCCGACTGACAACCCACGTTGAAGCAACATGACCCCTGGCGAAATCCATATACGGTCACATCCGGTTTTGGCTCTAAAATGGCATCCACTGAAGTAACAACCCTCATAAAACAGCCATTCTGAAAAGCCATGGTCACTCTGTCCACTATATAAAACAGTCAGATCCTCCAGATATTGTTACATTAGTGGTGGAGTTGGTACAGCACAAAACACTCCCATAAACTTCACATCTTGCATGTTGAACCTTTAAAACATACTGCAGACTATTTGCAATGTTGCGCACATATACAGTTCTACACTATTCTCCACAAATATATACAATGTAAACTAAAAACAAAAGAGCTGATATGTAACAAACCATCATCCTGAATCTTTCCCACTGCCATCTTTCTATTCTTTTTCCCTCCTCTGACAGATTCGTGATGAACTCTCATACTGAATTGATTACAGCAGCTGTTTGATTGTCGGCCATCCATCTGCTCCACCCTCGAAATTGTAACCTCTCCAAGAAAACGGTGCCCGGGTGCTCTCACACACTGTACACCCCCTCGTTTCTGCACCACTTCCATCAGCAGCCTTATTCAATTCCCCTGAAGCACATGAAATCAAATTCAGCACAATTCTAAGCTTTGACCCTCCAGATTTTTAGCAAAAGGACAAATTATGCCAGCTTATTTGGGGACTAAACTGAAGCAATTACTTCTTTCTACCTATGTGTGATTGCAAAAGGACACAGTTAATGCTAAACCATGTTTTCCTCACCTAAAACAAACTTTGATGTTTTCTGCTTACTGTTACTGTGCACTGTGCTGCTTATATTTTTCTCCATTATACAGTATGTGTCACAGAGACTACTCACTGGGTATAAAGAAATAACAAGGTTTAGTCAAAGCAACGCTGAGGTTTTGTATATCAAACAGTACAAGTGAGATAAAAACAGTCGGTTTTTCGGAAAGTCTTTACAGGTGACCTTCTATGCTTTGCTCTGAAGAAAACTTTAAGTAATGAGCATGAAATTCTTTGTGGGCAGATCTTTCACCAATGAGAAAAGAATACAAGACCCCCTGGTGGGCTTTTTCCCATTGTCATTAAACTGTGTTTCGCTGTTTTTCCAAACCACGTTCCCAATTTGACAATGCAGTATGCAGTAGTTTAGCAGAAAGATGCAAAAACATGAAAACAATTTCAAAGTCGCAACCATGTCAAAAATTTAATGAAAAATGTAGCAAAATAACAAAAGTGCAAAGTGCAACAAGAAGAAAATGGTCCAAAATAGGTTTTCGTAAAGGGGCCACCATTGTGACCAAGAAGAAACCTGGGGGCCACTGCTGTTCAGAACGAGGACGGGAGTGGAGATTATTGTTGTTTTACCTGTTAGTGTGATTTCTGGGTGTGGTGAATTACACACTCTGTCTATTTTTGTCACTGTAGTAGAGAATAGAGACAGTCTCATCAGCTGATGAACAGCCTGTTTGAGTTTAAATGCAGGTTTCAATAAATTTCCTACTCTATTTTTTGTCTCTTTCTTCCACTTTTTATTTTTGCATTTTGAAGCTCTAACCTGGTTATGATCCACTTGCACAAAATGTAAATGGAACTTACCTCTGGTCTTAAGATTTTGATGGGCAGCGTGTAAATGTGCGTTGTGGTACTGCTTATGCATACCTGGAAGATACAATCTTTGCAACTGAATATTTCATGCAAGAGAGTCATTAAAAACAAAGAAAATGTCAGAGATTTCATAGGTGTGTTGAGTAATTACCAGAAGCATCTGCAATGAAGAATATACAGGACACAGAAAACATTTCACCACACAAAGCTGTTGGTTGTCTATGAACAGCCTCTGAGCATGTCAGTTTATTAATCTGGTAAATAAATATTACAAAGTTGGTTTGTTCAACTTGAAATGATTAGTTTCTCTGTGTTTTCTACTACAAAGGAGCTGCTTTATTTGCATATGGAGCAGGAAAAGTTAAAGCGTTCATGTCATTCTCATTTGCAGCAATTTAATTTCAGTCCTGGGTCCCGCTAGATTAGGTTTGCACCCATGATAATTATTTAGAGTTTCCAGGCAAGGGAAGGAGATTCGCTAGGGAGCTCTTTTTTTACAAACAAAAGTCCAGTGGGGGATAATGTGGAATGCAAAATTGTGGGACTCTAAGTTTCTGAGTGCTGCAAGGAACATATTAATAGTGAAGGCTTAGTTACATGGCACAGAGTTGTGCGACTGCTGGGCTCCGCTCCAGTTGCCGAGCCGTGTGAGGGTGCCGCCGGGCTAGCCAACGTTCGATCCATTGCACTCAAAATCGGAGAAATATCCCCAACACCGTGATGCAGCTGGCAGGACTCACCATCCACCAGATTGATTGCAACCATGACTCCGGGAAGAACAATGGACTGTGCATATATGTTCATGACTGGTGCTCACAGTGCCAAGCTGTTGACAGATACTGCTCCATTCAGCCTGAGACTTTGACTATCACCTGCCGTAACCTATGGTTGTAACTGTTATGGCTTTTTACAGTCCCCTGGAGGTTAACGTTAGCCTAGCCCTTAGCCACCGCTACAGTGAGAATCACCATCAAGGGAAGTCCACTCACTATAACTCGCAGCCAAGCCTTTGCAAGACTTGTGAAATGTGATTTGCTTTACCAAAGGATTTCTAGGATAAAGGTAGATTTTGTGTTTTGCACTTTCTGACATGTTTAAGATGAGAATTTTCTTTTGCAGAAAAGCATGCCATGGGCACTTTAAACGAAATCAGAAGTGAACAGGCAAGCCACATCTGGAATGCCAGGTCTGAACATTTGCACTGGCAGCTGGAAACTTGTATTCAAATATCTCAGGACAAATGTTAGTGCAAGGTGTGAATAAGGCGTTAATGCCTACTTAACATTACATTTCAGGGTTAAAAGTAATTGTTGGCATCTTTAAGTCTGTCCTCCAACCAAAAACCAAAAACCACACATGGATGCATTACAACTGAAGATTATGTTTTAGAGTTAAGTGCCCTCTAGTGGTTAAAAATTAACACACCTCCCTTAGTATTATGAAGGTTCCCAAATCGAATTGGAGGAGGTGGAATCAACAGAGTCAAGAGCTGCCAACCAGGAGGCTCAAGCTCAAATCTCATTTCAGACATGTATGTTTTCTACTTCATGTTTTTGTCCCACTCCACACATTTTGTGCCTAGAGACAGTCGGCGATTATGATTGGCGCTATACAAATAAAGATTGAATTGAATTGAATTTTGTGCACATCACAAAATGTTTTATCTGGTTCATGTTTTCTGCTTTTTCCCTGACCTCTTTTCACAAACTGTAAGATACGGGCGACCGTGCCTAAGCTTAAATTTCCTGTCCTTGAATGAAAATGAAACTGTGCTGACAAATTGATTCAGCTCGACTCGGTAGCATGTGACGGACATGGTTGCCTTGGAAACGCATCAGGTAGAAATGTTTTTGGTAGGGCCACAATTCTATAAACGCTGCCACGGGTTCTATTTGAGAGTAGGAATAAATGACTTTCTGTATGTGATTGACTTTCCAACATTCTGGAGTTTATTAAATTCAACACTGTAGGAGAGTCACTAGAATTTGGACATTATTAAAAAACAAAAATCCAATGAGTTTTTGTAAATTTGGACTGGTCTTGGCCACTGGCAGGTGGAAACACACAATGCTAAAGCTAAGGCTATTATGAATCAGAGGCAAATGAGAAGAAAATCTATCATTGCATAATTGATTAAGAATTGTGCATTTCAGTTTGAAGATTAATGCATAATTTGGACCTACCAAGTAGGCCATAAAACACAATATTAAAGGAATAAGAGAAGGGGCACATACTGTATACTATATGATGGCTCATAACAAGGCCCCTAGTCTAGTCTTCAAATCGATGTGTTTGTGAGTGCACGGTAAAAGAAAACAAGAACTTTGTATCATCACTCTTGGAGTATTTAGTGCAGGTTCTTTGTGCCGGATTTAAACAGAATATGCAAGGGCACTCAAAGATAGTCACAAAAGTGGAATGAGTCTGAACGCTCACTTCCTTCAACAATGGCACAGATGTTGTTGAAAACGAAACCAGGAGTTTCCCCCATCAGACACTGTCTACGGGCAAAATCTAATTTTGAGAATTTGAGAAGCATTTGGCATTTAAAAGAAGCAAGCATGGCCATGTACCTTTTGTGGGAGGCAGTTATGTTATTACTAAAAAAGCTGTTGTACATTTTGTGCTTGACCCTATGAGAATGTTAGGAGAAGGTGATAATGAGAACAATGAGCATGTGGCAGCGGGAGGACTGTCTCCACTCATACTAATTTATCTGGAATACCAGAGGAAGACATTATCAGGACAAATTACTTGCCAAAGCATGTTAATTTGCTAGAAGAAATCAAAGACGACACAGAACCTCGAATCGCTGAATACCCACTGCAACAAATTCTGGAAACCACTCATTTTTGGCCTTTGGTTCTTTTCAGCATACCATGGCTTCTGATGAATTCCACAGTCTGCATTTTCACCTAACGTCGCCCCTGGTCTTGAGGTCACTAATGGGATGAGTGCAGAAGCATATAACTTCCCCAAATGGCCAAGAGGCTCTCCAAGAAGAGGATTAATAAATGCTTACTTTCACATAAGTGGTGAAAGGCTTTATGTCAGCCTTCACACCAAAAGAATCTACTTGAAATACATGAACGCTGCAGCTTAAGTTGTTCATACACAGAAAATTTAGCCACTCAGGTTTCTTATTGTTTTTCGTAGTTTTGCACAGGACAACATTGCTGATGCTGACATAAAAAGGCAATAGGTTTACAACACATACTGTCAGGAACAAGATGGTGTTAAATTTATAGTAATTTTAAAAATAAGGCAAGAGTAAAGCATAACGCAGAAAGTCAGTGAGTATTTTGACATAAAATGAACAAGATAATTAGGAAAACAGAGCAACTTAAGAAAGAAAATGTATATAATAGTAAGGAAAGTGAATAAAAGTGAACAAACGCAGAAGGGAAATGAACAAAACAATCAGAAATGAAGAAAGCGAAATCAGAAGAGAAATGAATCAGAAGACAAAAGGAACAAACCAAAATTAATCAAATTACCATATCTTCCGGACTACAAGGCGCACATATAATACTTTATTTTTCTCAAAACTCGACAGTGTGCCTTATATAAGGAGTTTTCCTGGTTTGTGCTTAGTGTAAAGTCGGTTCGAGGTCAGTACGTGGGACACGGCGCTCAGAAATCTGTCAAAATGCTTCAGTACGACCTCTGCTGTGGCCACTTGTACCAACATTACATCACTATACATTACATTAATGTGTAGGATGTATTTGCTGTGTTACAACTGAACAATGTTGAGTTACTGTGGAAAGCCTTTAATTTATAATATTTTTAATATTTAATAAAGTTTGACTTATCTAAGTTTTGTGTTGGTTAATAAGCCTTTTAGTCCGGAAAATACAAACAGATGCAAACAGAAGGGAAATGAACAAAAATCAACAAAATAAGAAGAAAAATAAACAAAATGAGCAAAACAATCAATATCAACAAAAATATTCACAGTCAAGAAAATGCTTCTAAGACCCGGACAATCTGGTTGTACATACTGTATTGTTTTAACTCCTCTGCTTTTATTCAAATGAAATGGCTGCATCTGTTTTTATAATTTAGTGCATTATTAGCAGATACAAAAACACACTGAACCAGCCTCTTCCATCACAATTTTCTTGGATTGCTGGCTCTGCTTATCAAATATGTCTCTACATCTATGTTTCAGCCACAGAGGTGATTTAGATATTTAAGTGTCAAAAATATGACATTGTTGCTTAAACATTAGCTTTTATATCCCAGTATAAAACTGTCATGATAGACCAAAAGACCTGAACCTAAGCAATCTTAATTAATCTTGTTAGCACTGTAGGTGGCAATGCAGTATGGGAGAATTGACATGTGGGCAAGAGGGTCTTAATAAAAATAGAGTGTGTGTCATCTGGAACTTCACGCAGCAGCTTGTCCACTCACTTGCACACTCCCTGCAGCAAGAACTCCTTACGGAGAGAAAATTGGGTGGATGGCTATGACTGAGCAGCATGGCAGAGACTCCACCTCAAACAGCCCATTGCAAACTCATTTACCACACGTGTGCATCCCCATCGACAGCCTCGGCAATCCCATGAAGCTCAGGGATGGTTAGCTAAAGAAAAAAAAAAAAAAGCTTTATCTTTGGCTGCTCAAGTAGCAGAACACCTAAGGCTTTGAGTCTCTCGAGCCTTAGGTGAGACTGCAAATGAGGTCTGTCACATCAGCATTTGCAGCTTTTCATAGCTTCAAAATGTCATGAATCCTGCGAGAATAGAGAATATGCAAACTCGGTCGGGATGGGAGACGCGGTTTGAGAATGGAAACATAAACCCAGCACAATCCTGACATTTTGTCATCATATGAGAAGAGCTACAGTACGCGGCGAGGTATGTGCAAAATCTGGACCATTTAACTGATTCAGACGAGCAGGAAATCAGGCAACAACGTTGAGTGACAAATTTAGAGACTCGGGCGCCAGTCGAAGCTGCCATGTCTGGAATAATTTAGACCACTTATCGCTGGTGAAACCTTCACCATTAAACAGAACAGAGATCTATGCTGGACTTGTACTGTGCGTCTACTGACAACAGTGCTTTGTTTTGGCCTAATGAAGAGCTGGTCATTTACTTTTCCCTTTCACGAGCTATCGCCGTGTGTCAACATCCCACTATAGTCAACAAGTGTGTGGGCAAACAGGGGACGTCTCATCTCCCGTGAAAGTTGGAACATTATGATGCCAGCCAGAGCCCTGTTTAATTACCTTCTTTCTTTCTGCCCCATTGATTTACATTGTAAGCCTTTTAATTATACAATTCATCACCTTTTAAACATGAAGAACGGTGTAAAATGAACGCTAATTAAACCTTGTCGAAAGGTTTTCTGTGAGGGGCCAGTAAATCAAGCAAATGGGCTGCGTGGACTGTGTGTATGTACGCAGACTATCAATGTATTTTGTGTCATTGTTTTTTTTTTTTTCGTTGTGTGTTCTCATCAATTCTACTTAATTCTCAGCAGCAGGCCAACGGAGGCTCGCTGTGTTGCAAAGCAGGTGCCGTGAATTAATTCGATGCCTTCTCTTGCTCCAGCTTTTGTGTGGTTTTGTTTTTTGTTTCGGGTCATAATGAGGGGAAGCTAATAGGGAGAACACAGCTCATTCTCATCCAACATTGACACAGAAGTAGAATTGATGATTGAAAAAGTTCTCTGATAATAGGGGGTAATGGATTCACACCCTCTCTTTTATCATCCAGGTGTCTATGTGTTTATGTCTGTATATGCACATTTTAAAACAGGATGCTTTGTTTGTCTTTTAAGCCATTTAACAATTAATGTCAAAGCATAAGGCCTGCTTTATCACATTTTTGTTTCAAATCCTAACACGTTTGAGTTTTTTATACATTCACATACATGTACTGTACTTTATCTTATTGTTCTGCTGTAATATTGAAAATGTGAATGAATGACACATTGGTTTAAAAAGCTGCTTCAACTGATTAAGTACTATCGCCACCAAATTAGAGAGTTCTTTCATTCTTAGAGAGTGAGAGGATGCCGGAGGAATGGAGGAGAAGTGTGCTACATCAGAGGGACAGCACATGGAAGATGTTTTGGAGACAAAGTCAGAGAGGCTGGATTGAGATGGTTTGGACATGTACAGAGGAGGGATAGTG
>JAQQAE010002441.1:0-22304 GCA_029823295.1 Pseudamia nigra
AAACAAGTAAAAAGGCTGTTACAGTAGTCCAAACATGAGGAGACAAATGTGTGAATGATCATCTCCAGCTCTTTGTGGTATTGTTTTGTTTTTATCCATTGTATTTTGTTCATTTGCAACACAAGCAGTTAGTCACCAAAAATAAACAGAAAATTACCAAAATAAAGGACAACATGCCACACATGGATTAAATCATTCAGAAAATGAAAAAATAATGAAGAAAATAAAGTCAACCAAACAAAATAAACAAAAAAGAAAATTTAATTTAAAAAGCCACAAAATAGACAAGACATTATCAACATAATAATTAATATGAAGGAAATAAACAGCAAATGACAAAAATGAATGGAAAGTGAACATAATAACCCTTACAAAGACAAATCTTAAAGACAGTTTACAAAGTATGAATAAAAAAATCAAAGAAATTAACAGAAAAATCAAGAGAAGAAACCAAAATGAACAAAATATAGAATAAACCTCACAAAATGAACAAAACAGTGAAGAAAATGAAGACAAAATAAAAAACAGAATGAAAAATTATGAACAAAATGTGAACAAAATAACAAGACATTGTCAATTCAATGATGAAGAGGGAAATAGACAAAGAAAATAAAAAAATGAACAAAAACTTTGACTCAAAATGAACAAAATAAGTTCAATCATTACTGGTATAACATCAACTTAGTATATTATATTAAATTATAGCATATTATATGTAAAACCAAAATCTCAGGTGTGTCATGTCTATGCAGGTAAAGAGCATTGAGCGATTTTCCCTGGACATCTGTCATCACTTCCTGACGTCGTTCAGCCATGTCCTGAGGGCCCGGGTCCACGTGGAGGAGGCCCCATGGAAGAGGCTGGAAAAGGTAGCATTATTTGATCATGTTCTCTTCATTTTTCTTCACCTTTTGTGATTTATTAAAACTAGTCATAATTTTGTGAATTATTTTGTTGATTTTTGTTCACTTGCAGCTTGTTTGTCTTATTTTGTGAACTTGCTTACTTTGTTCATTTAGGAAACGCACCAAAAATGAGCAGACATGAACAGAAAATTATCAAAAGCGCCCATAAAATGATCAAAAAACTGTACAAATTGAACAGATATTAACAAAGAATTAAGAAAATGATCAGAAGGAACAAAATATATTTTGTTGAATTTGGTTTATTTCAGTTTATTTTGTTCAGATTTCTTTTAATTTTATTGATATATTTTTTCTTTTTTCAACTTTTTCTGTATTGTTTTGATGGCTTTTTTGTTGACACCTTTTCAGATGCTTTGTCCATAATTTTTATTGTTTTCTTAATTTTGTTCATATTTTGTTCTGTGAAGGAACAAAATATATTTTCATACATGTCATTATCTTTTACATTCAAAGAACAAAACACATTAAAATCTCATGAGATGTGGAAAAATAGAGATATATCAGTGTACGAGGGCTGTTTTCATGTTTCTCCCACCATGTGCAGAGGACGTTTTGATTCCTACGTATAAAACCTGTTTTTCGTTTCAGAATGGCGTTCAGCACGCTCACGCGTTCATCTTCAGCCCGGAGGCGTGTCGATTCTGCGATGTTGAACAGAATGTGGACGGTGAGGTCATCAGTCCTGAGGTCGTACGTGCAGAAACAAGCTCGGGTCATGTTTACCTTCACCTCAGTCCTGTTTGACTGTCCTTTTGTCTGTCCGCCCGTGTGTCTGTCAGTATGACATAGGTGTAGATTTCAGGGGTGTTGGGGGGGTTAGTCCCCCTCAATATTTGTAAACTGCCCCCCTCCCCCCCAAATAAAACACTTTCTGTTAGATGATATACAGTATAGCTTTTTGTCATTACATCAATAATGACAGTTTTGTTTATTTTCGTGATTATTTTTGTTCATTTTCGTGGTTATTTTTAGAAGGTTGTGTTCATTTTGATCTAGTGATAGTTTTTTTCAATGAATAAACTGCCACATCAAAATGGACGAAATAAATGAAACTCAAGAGCTTTACTCATTTTAAGTTCATTTTGTTGCTTATTAAATTCATTTACTTGTTTACTTTGTTCTTTTTTTGACTATTTGATATATTTTTGCTGACTTTTGTTCACTTCCTTGATTATTCTGTTCAATTTTGCTCATTTTGTTAAATATTTTTTGTTTTTCTGGTTATTTGGTTCATTTTTTCACGTTTTTAGTTATTTAGTTAATTTTGTTCAGTTTCTTGATTATTGTTGCATTTTTACCTCCACCAAGGAGTGGCGCGCAGTACTCACCCATGTTTGTTTGTTAGCTACGTAGTTAGTTCAGGAAAGGTGGGTCAAGGAACAGATGATAAAATTTTGGTGGTGATCTGAATTACCATCTCAGCACATGGTGTTTTTGTGCTGACCAATCAAAATAGCTGTGTGCTGGACATTTCAATGCTCAGTGTTCACTTCTCACCCGACAACCAATCAAAAACGGGCCTTAACACTGAAGGATTTCCATGATTTTATGAAGGAAGTAAACATCCAGAATTTAAAACTTGAAATGTTACTGCATGAAAAGGATATTTTGATATGCATGGTATTTGCTTTATTTAGAGTTCGATATAATGCTGCTTTATAATATATTTTTTTGTAAGTTTGTCTTGAGCTGATAAAGTGCTCTAGAAGATTCCATCAGAGTTCAAGAGTTGAATTCAACACTTGCAGTTGCTCTGTGTGTCACCGAAACTGATGATGACTTTCAACGGCCTCCATGTTGTATTTTAGGGAGTTTTGTGTGAACACACTGGTTTGTCAATGATCTCATATCTCACCGCGTTTGTGTGACTCCTTGTCCGTTCAGGTGTCCCTGTCGTCCACAGTGGAGTGAAGAACATGAAGGTGCTAAAAACCACCCAGTCTGGTTTTGAGGGTTTCTTTAAAGACCGTTTTACAACTTTAAAAGAGGTCAAGGACAGATGTTTCTGTACCTCTGTCTACTCCAGGTGGCGCTACAGCAAAGTTCAGGATGTCAACTTTGATGCAGCATGGTAATCAGTTCATCGACACTGATGATGGAATCTAAGTAATCAATATGAATAATAGAGACTTAAAATAACTGTGTCCTCAGGAATCGCATCAAGGAGACAATTATTGAAAAGTTTGCTGGTCCCTATGACAGGGGAGAGTACTCACCATCTGTGCAGAAGACGCTTTATGACACTCAGGTTCTGGTCCTGAATAGAGTTCCTGAGGTAGGTACGCATCTGGAATCAAGACATAAAGAACGCAAAAATGATCATTTAAAAAATGATGCAAATTAGAAACAACATAGGGCTTTTAAATTTTACCTTGATTTTTAGTTTTGACAATATTAATCCAACACATTTCATGCTTTGTCTGGTCAACTTCTTTGATTTGAAAAAAAAAAGTCTTTGTGATCAGTGGGATCATAATTGTGAGTCATATAAAGAATGTTTAAAATGTTTAAAGGTCTGGATGATTTGATTTTGTCATACAGTAAGTGGATAGTGATCAGTGTGTGTGCTTTAAACGTCTTCAACAAACCACACATGGAAACACAGATATGGTCACCGCCTTCCCATAATGCACTGGGAGTGAAAGCTATCACACACACTGACACGTGATCAAACACACCAACAAACATGTGACCTTACATCATACATTTTACATCACTTTCTTAGTTTTCGTTAATTTTTGTACATTATATTTGTATATTCTCTGATTGCTTCCTACATTATGTTTTCCACGCCGTTGGTTTGTCTGCGTGAATGTGCCCCCCCCCCCAGACACACCCACACCCACTTGTCAGATGTGATCAGTTTCCACTCAGCTTGTTTCCTCTCTGCACCAACCAAAACATCAGCAGATTATTTTTACTCTCTGGGTTTTATCTCAGGTTTAATGCATCATGTTAGCTGTATTTTATTTTCAGTTTTACTGATACTTAAGTAATTTGTCCCTTGTTGTGAGGGTTGTGTCAGGAAGGGCATCCCACGTAAAAAACCTGTGCCAGATCGAACATGCGAACATGTGGCGACCCCTGAGGGGAGCAGCCGAAAGGAGAAGAAGAAGAACATGATCCAAAAAAATAAGCCAGGGGTAATTTTAGGAATATAGTGAGATAAAATTATTCAACAAAACAATTCAATTTGAAAGAGCTAGTGTGAAAACATGGATTTAGGCATGACTTGTACAAGATGGACAAAGACGCATCAGTTTTTTCATTAAATGCCTGAGAAACTCACTGTAATGTTTGAATTAGTTCTTCACTGCTGCTTTTCCTTGTTCAGTTACTGTACATTTAATTACCTAGAAAAAACAATGAATTTGAAAACCTTCCACACTCAGTAACTTGTCGACACTGGTGACTGATACAACTGTGTTACAGTTCAACACTTAGAGTTTTCCATAGTTCTACATGTTTGCAGAATCTAACTTGTACTAAAAACGACTTAAAAGTAAGAGTAAGAGAGAATAAGCTATGAAAATGTTCTTCCAAGGGACCAAATGTGTAACATCTCCGGCATCATTAATGTCTGAGAACCTTTATGCTGTAAGTTTCCTGTCTGTTGTAGGTGGATGAAATTGAGATCATTATGCCCAACCAGCATTACTTCACTATCGACATGACCAAAATGGGACTCAACAACAATGATGAAGTAAGCTCTGTCATTATGTCTTAAGTTGTCTGATTATTTATTTAACTTAGTTACTGACTTTTTCTTTTTTTACCTTACAGGTGCTTCTTCCTCTGGATAACCCATCTGGGAACATAACAGGCACAGTGCGCCGGAAACAGCAAGCCAAGCTGTGACGGCTTTTATCCTGACGACAGACGATACTGTGACTGTGACCTGCAGATAAACTTCAGGTAGTTACAGTACAATAATATGAATCTATAGAGCTTTGGACATCATTCAGGGACTGTCACAAAATTTGCCCCTCAGTACACTTGCCAGAATAGTCAAATGTTATCTGAGTTGCTGTAAATTGGTGGTTTCTGAGTCTGGTAATTCTAATAAACTTTTCCTGTGCTGCAGAGGTGGCTCTTAGTCTTCCTTTTCTGGAACAGTCGTCAAGAGACACAGTTTTATCATAGTGTTTGATTTTTTAAATGGATTTGCACATAGTTGTGGTAGCACTAATAAAGCTCCTTCCTTTGCACAAGAAAACTGGTGGTCTACAGCACATGAAACAAGAAGTGACCCAAATGAATTCTTGGCAAGGCACACTTGTGAACAGAATTGTTCCAGGTGAAGACTTGGTGAATCTGATGAGTGTGTAGATCATCATCATCAAAGCTAAACGGACTCCGCATAATCTAAACTATTTCTAAACTAGAAAACATATCCTTGGTTGTTAAAAATGCTTTGTTTTCAGTAATAATGGGCAACGTTGAAAATGACAAAAATAAAGAAAACCCCCTGAAGGAGGTGTGTCCAGGTCATTGACTGCTCATGTAGGTCATTCGAACGGCACCTTGTTCAAGCTGCTGTTCCTCCAAACAGGTGTTTTACAATGTTTTTGTTCATGAGTCATCAGTGAGTGGACAAACAGATGAGTCATGAGGAGTCACCGTGGGTGAGCTGGCTGCACAAATGGAACGAGGTCACAACACTGTACAGAAGGTGATGTTGGACTTATGCTGCTGTGAAAAAGTGTTTGTCCCTGTCCTGATTTCTTTTTTTTTTGTATATTTGTCACACTTAGATGTCAGAGCATCAAACAAATATAAATATTAGACAAAACTACGGTAACATGACAAAACACAAAATGCAGTTTTTAAATGAAGGGTTTTATTTTTAATAGGAAAAAAAACCCAAACCTGTGTGAAAAAGTCTTTTCCCCCTAAACCTTATAACTGGTTGGGTCACCCTTAGCAGCAACAACTGCACTCACGCCCTGGTGAAAACTGGCAATGAGTCTTTTACAGACGCTGTGGAGGAATTTTGTCCCACTCATCTTTGCAGAATTGTTGTAATTCAGCCATGTTGGAGGGTTGTCGAGCATGAACCGCCTTTTTAAGGTCATGACACAGCATCTCAGTCGAATTCAGGTCAGGACATTGACTACGTCACTCCAGAGTCTTCATTTTGTTTTTTCTTAAGACATTCAGAGGTGGACTTTCTGGTGTGTTTGGGATCATTGTCCTGCTGCAGAACACAAGTGCACTTCAACTTGAGGTCACCAACAGATTGCCGCATTCTCCTTCAGGATTTTTTGGTAGACAGTAAGTAAGTAAGTAAAGTTTTATTTATATAACACTTTTCAAGATAAAACCACAAAGTGCTTTACAACCAAATGCTGAAAGAATAAACAACAAAATCATAGTAAGATACATAAAATCATAACAAAGTCACAAAGACAAAGTCATCCAAATGCAGTTTTAAAAAGATGTGTTTTTAGCTGCTTTTTAAGAGTTCACCGAGTCCACAGATCTCAAGCTCAAGCGGAGAGAGTTCCAGAGTTTGGTTGCAACAACTGCAAATGCTGGGTCACCTTTAGGTTTCAGTCTCGTCTGGGGCAGAGCCAGCAGACCCTGATCAGACCACCTCAGGGTCCTGCTGGTGATGTACAGGCTCACAAGATCATGAATGTAGGTCAGTGCTTGGTCATGCGGGACTCTGAAAGTCAGAACCTGGATCATAAGCTGGACCCTGGAATGGATGAGGAGCCAGTGCAATGGAATTAAAATGTTTACAAGACTTTGTCTGAAGCCTCGCAGCAGTGTTGTGGTCGAGCTGCAGACGACCCATGGAGGTTTTACTGAGACAGGTTACAATAATCCAATCACAAAGAAATAAACGCATGAATAATGATGATAAAAACAAAAATGCACAAGAGATTTAACACAAGTGTCCAAAGTGAAGGCAATGACTTTTTCACAGAACTGCATGAGCTCAGCAGATGAGTCCAGTCTGAAGATGAGCAGGGCGGAAGTCTGCTCTGATCTGCTGGAGGAACTGTTTTTGAGGTTTTCTGAGCAAGATTCAAAAGTGAGGTTCAGCAGAGGTGCAGATGCATCCTTTACAGTGGAAACTATGCAGTCTTACAAAGAAAAACTGCAGTAACTGTCAAAGAATTGAAGATGAGGAAAATGATGGTACATTATTCTTTATTTTGATTAATTTCTTATTATACTTAAAATTGTTAATTTTTGTTCATTTTCTTGATTTTATTTTCACTACATGTTGACTTTGCATAATGTTCATTTTTTGCAAAACATCATTCATGTTTTGGCCGTGTTTGTTTCATTTTCATTGTGTTAATTTAAATTTTATTGATTTGTTAATTTTCCTCCATTTTTTTATGTAGTTTTTTGTCTTTACTTTGTTTGATATGATGATAGCTAAACCTCTGGATAATGTTCTATCAAGCAATCCATCACCTGTGAAGACCTTTTCTAAATTTTTTAATCTGTGTGTCTTGTGGTAGCTATAACTTTGTGGATTGAGTAGGTGGTTCATGAACTGACAGACTGTCAATTCTGTGGTGGGCAAGGTGGATCTCTTGGGAGATCGCAAATGTCCTAGTTATTTTTAAAATCAATATTGACTGAGACACAATTGATCATCGTACTTGAATCAATACATGAACATAAAATCATGACATTCACAGACTAGCATTACTCTCTGGTGAGAAAACAGCACCATTTATTGCAAATCCTTGTTCAAACACCAGTCTTATGTTGCACAAATACATTGGTCATGACAATGCTCAAAGCACCACAGTAGAAACAAAAGTAGAATATACACACATCAATATTTTCATCATACTGAGAGTGGGTGCAGGTGGGCTTGGTGTATGAAAACACAAAATGTGTCATTACATGCTAATTACAACCCATGGACTCAGCAGTGCAGATTCAAGCACACCATCATTTGCAGAAAAAAAAAAAAAAATCAGAATGCACCAAAATCATGTCTGTATGTATCAAACTCTTAAAGTATGACCAAACATACACCGCTTTCAACTCGATATACAATCTTATATACAAATACTTTTAAAACCAACATAGATTAATTTATTTTGCACACACGCACGCACACGCGCACACACAAACATAAACATACCTGCAGAATATTCCCACCAAATGTCATTGTTTTAAATAATACGCAGAGAAAATAAAATACATTATCTCAAGCAGCAGAAATAAAAATGGCTGAAAGGGTAAACAGCACAGTGGACCCCGTGTGCAGCCCATTTTGGGGGTCGACGCTTTATAAAAACATACAGCAATCTAATGGATCCTGTTGATCTGAATAAGGTGCCATTGTGGCTGGAGGAGTCTGTGTGAAGCGGCAGCTGGCTGGGGCTCTCCTGGCTCTTCTCCCGACTGTCTGATTGTCACTGAGGCGGCAGTGGGGCGGCCTGCCGGGCTAGGAGGCGTTGCTCTTCAGGTGTTGAGTCTGCAGCGGCTTCACGTGGTACTCGTAGATCTTCAGCGCCGGGCCCAGCTTTATTGACAGCCCCGTCAGGACGTCATTCCGTGTCATCAGGAGCAGGGACTTCCCATCGATCTCCTGTCAGAAGGGGAGGGACAAATCTGAGTCAGTGTGAGTTTGTCATCACTGTCATGACACTGAAATCAGGGGGTGTAACAGTACATAAAATTTGGGGTTTGGTTCAACGTTCGGAGTTGAAGTCCTGTTTCATGTGTTTATAATGCATTCTTCATTTATTTTAATAACTAAAAAAAAAAGACTTAAATGTGTCTAATTGGACATGAATCTTGAAACACTGTGTACTCAAGGGGCTGTCACACAAGTCCCAATAGTAGACATAAACAATACTATGGATAAGATCAATTAAATTACACAAATTAGATAGAATATTATGTTATTTATTTATAGAAGAAAATTATATTACTGATCTGTGTGTGAGGCAAAAAAGTACGGGAACCTTTGTTGTCAGTATCTAGTTTGACGTCTTTTGCAACGACAACAGTAACTAAACATTAATGGTAACTGTTGATCAGTCCTGCACAATGGTTTGCAGAAATATTAGCCCATTTCTCAAAACAGAACAGCTTCAGCTCTGGGTTGTTGGTGAGTTTATCACATTAATTTCCTCGCTTTACATCTTTCATAAATACTTTACTGGGTTTAGGGTTAGGCCTTTAACTTGCCCATTACAAAACAATGATTTCTTCATTGTACCACATAACTGTACAGGAAAATCAGAACGTGTCTGTAAACTACATCTGAAGAGAACATGGGTCACGCCGCAAGATAATAACCATAAGCACACTAGTGGTTGTAATTAAAAAAAAAAAAAAAGGTTAGAATGGAAGAGTAAAGTGAATGCTTTCGAATGATCAAGTGAAAGTCCTGCACTTAAACCACGTGAAATATTTGTGCTTTCAGTCAGGGATGAAAAACCACAATTCAATGTTTTCATGAAGTGTATTTTGCTGCTTTGAATGGGAGAGAGGGACAAGATGTAAAACCCACAGAGGTGAAAAAAACAGAGTATCTAGGCCCAGTACTGGTTCAAAGAGATGTCCTATCACTGTAGAGTGTACTACAGTATATTACAACTGCTTGTGATCGTCGCAATGCTTTGTGCGCTGAATTCGTTTGCATTTGCAGCCAAAGCAGTTACACAGTGTACTTTGAAGTTTTCACATTCCTAAAATCCCACAGTGTCTGCCAGTGTTACGAGGACTCCGCCCACGTTGAAGTGGTACCCACTTGTAATGGAAAACGACAGAGACCGAGTCGAGTTGAGTCGAAGCAACTAGAGCGGAGGAGAGTAGTGCTACAACTGTGTAATGGAAAAGCGGCAATAGAAATCAGTTACTCCCATTAAAGCGTTTTACCAGTGGGGCAGCCAAATTATGTCTTGAAGAAACTAAACACCTCTGTGTGTATCTGCATCATCTACAGCAGGGGTGTCCAATCATTGCCACAAAGGGCCGAGACAGTGCACATTTTCTTTCCAACCAGTCTCTGCAGCAGGTGATTTGACTGAATTTCTTCCCACTGATTGTACTTCAGTGCAAACACCTGCTTTAGTGAGTGGCTGGAAAGAAAACCTACAGCGTCTCTGCCCTTTGTGGCAATGATTGGACGCCCCTGATCTACAGTATTTGTTGTAGAGCATGTAGTCTGTTACAGAGAGGTTAAACAGGGAGCATCGCAGAATATGGAGAAGGAAAAGCACCTCTAACCTGATCCTGGAAAGCTGTGGCCTGCTCCTCAAAACCTGTAGCTTTAAAGTAATTGACGACATCTGTAACCCCCCAGTTGGCGGGGTCTGGCAGCTGACCATTCTCCACTGGACTGTGGGCCACACACACAATAGATCTGTCTTAGTGAGTCAACTCTTCTGCTTATGTGGACAAACCATTATAAAACACTGTTTTACTGTTATTTGTAATGATACCTTTTGGTGTCAACAGAGCCATTTGTCTTGTCTTCCATGCCGGCTGCAAAACATAAAAGAATTTGTTATATAATCATGATTAACTCAACAAAGGAAACTTAGGCCTGGCTTAATATTCACTAAATTAATATAACAGGATGGAAACATTACTAAATTCACAGTTTTCTTTAGTCTTGAAAAGGTATTAAAATTTCCAATAAATGTGGATGCAAAGGTGACTTTAATTTGCTTGAACTCCTGTATTCCCTTCACAATCAAAATCTGAGACATTGTGTTAAATGGTTATGTATTGTTTTATACGCCTCACACTTAATGTCTGCACTCGGTTTTGGTGTACGTGTACAATGACCAACAGATTCTGTGAGGACCAAACCGTGATGCAGTCTCTCATGAAAGGGGAAACCTGGTCACCATACTAACACCTGGTTATGTTTCAATCTTAGAATGATTATGTAACAAAGAAAAACAAACAAATTGTAGGACTGGATGATATAACCAACAATCTTAACACACTAGGCTTGTTTCAAATCAGTTAATATCAATAATTGCCACACTACATGACAATTTTTTTGAAGAAAGTGACTGAGTTTTCTGTAATTATTGTCAGTCTAAAATAGTAAAGAATTTGGGAATTTTATTTTCTACAGTTCATAATATCAATAAAAGAATCAGAAAATTATCAGATACAAGGGACAAGGACAAAAACCACCAGTGTGTTAGAGTGATCTCAGAGGTCCCAGCTCAGTGGGTCATGGTCCTGAAGTGAACATTGTTGTATAGGCTCTAAAAACCACAAAAAATTGTCTGTGAAAACATTGTTTCAATCCACAAATAGCAGCTGAAACAGCCATGAAAAAGAGGAAACCCTACATAAATCTGATCTGAGCTCATTTAATATAGACTGAGGTTAAGCACAAAACTGTCCCGTGGTCTGACCAATCCATGTTTGAAGATCTTTTTAAAAACAGCCTATTCTGGGAAAGTCTTTTTTTATTTCAGTACCACCATGTAAAACCACTTGCATATTCCAGCTGCATGCTGGACTCAAGGTGATGAACTGGCCTGATACAGTTCTGACTTGTCACCGGTTGAAATTTGTCTCATCATTTTCCAAATGCTTATGGACAGTAGCAGGTGACTGTGGCTCAACCTTTTTGAAACATTTGCCAGATTACTCAAGATTTAACATTTGATATGCTGTCTTTGCTGGGCATTGCATTCTGTTTTTATTCACATTTTACACAGTGGCTAAGCCTTTTTGAAAATGGGGTTCTATGCTCAAATAAATAAATAAAATTTAATGTATTCATTTATTGTTGTAAGTATTCATGTTGTCAATATAATCCCAGACTGTAGGCTGTGAGTAAGTCATATATGTATAATGTAGGTTTAATCATACATACTGTCTGCAAAAGCTGATCGTTTGTGGGATTGCAAAGTAGTAAGAAATAAGTATTGTTTTGAGTCTGTTTGTTTTCAGGAAACATAAATTCAGGTGAAGTCATACAAGTGCGGAAACAGAAAGAGGAACCACACTTTGACGGTTTAATGAATGGAAGCTGGTGTTGACTGAGCTGCTCATAAACCAGAACAACAACAAAAATACAGATTCTTACGATGTGTAATGTAGCAGTAATTTCTCATCAGAAGTCTGATCCCGCTGAACTTAAAGGCTCGGCAGGTCCAACATCACCGTGTTTTCTTACACCGTGTCTGTTGAATGAGCAGTAAGACGATAGGACACATATAAACACAGGGGCAATGACAGCGAGGACAGGGAGAAGCCGAGCTTATCGTCACTATTACAAACGGCACGGTGCGAAAATTACGAGAAAAAGTCGCCGTTAGCTGGGTTAAAAGAGCAAGAATAACGCTTCCTTTAACGAGAAAATTACTCTGATTGCTACACACACGGCGAAAGCTTAAATTAAACAATAAAACAGCTCAACAGGAGCAAATTTCCACACAGAACTACAAAACGCTTTAATCTCTGTTTAGTATTAAGCTAACGAGGATAGTTAGCTGGCTTTGCTATTACAAAATTTAACGCTAACACTTACCTTATTTTAGATTATTTTTAGGTTGACAACTTCAATTTGTCCACGCTATACTTCCTTTCGTGCAACAAAAAATAGTTTTATCACTGGAACATTTACGCGTCACTAAACGATGATATTTATTTGATAAAATCAAGATTTAATCAAGTACAGACACTAGCCCTTCTCCATCGGTTTAGCTCACGTAGCCCACATGACATCGAAGACTCATGGGTAATGAAGTTTTATTTGCCTTTCCCACGCCAGCGTTTGTTGTTCAGGGAGTTCAGTTTACCAGAATTACCATAATGGTGTTTATACAATATTTCCTGCGAGATTCAGACTCGCTGCTTATTAACTGCCTTTCCCCTCTATTTTGCTCATTTTGTGGATATTTTGTCCAATTTATGATCATATTTTGATAACGTCTGTTTATTTTTTCCCTCATTTTTTTTTCCTCAACTTGCAGATTATTTGGATAGTTTTATGTAGTATTTTATTTATTTTTGCACTGTGTGGATATTTTTGTTTATTTTGTTTGTTTCATTTGTCACTTTTGTGGATCTTTTTTGTGATTAAAACATATTCTTTGCATTAATAATGATTAATTCAGTACTTATTTTATTCATTTTGATTTAATGTGCAACTTCACTGTTCACTCTTACACATCATTCAGAAGCAATTTGATTTAAAACAGCTGATGTGAAAAGGTGATTTTAGACATGATTTGGTCCAAAAGGAGCATCGAAGAACATGTTGTCCTTCAGGAGCAAATACCAGTTCGTCATGCAAAACTTGTTTAGGTTTAAAATGCTTAAACCTGACATTCCTCAATGAAAGATGCATATTTATACGGATGTTTCACACACTGCAGTGAAGAATTACAATACTCAAGGGAATTAGATGTATCACAGCACGTACTGTATGTAGACTCAAAAACGACAGTAAAACAAAGGTCCAATCAAGTCCACACAGTTTCGCATTTTAATAAAAAGAATTTATTATAGTGACATATCCTTTGTTACATAAAATCTGCTACAGCAAGTATGCTTCCCTTGCAAACACAAATAAATAGGGCTGGGAAGAAAATGTGCCAGCCTTCTAAATTATGTGCAAAATATCCCACAAACTAAATACAGACACGTTTCAGATTACTGATCCCGTACTGGCATTGATGGATAGATGACTCAACTAGCAATGGAGAACCAATGGGGAGCTTTTTCACTGGTAAAGGATTGACGAGAGGCTCCCGTGGGAAAAGTGCCATAATTTCACACCAACATTAAACACACAGAGGGGGTAGCTGAAAAGATATGTCGAGTGTGAGCTGTGGATCTGGTTTCCTACACATATCCCGGGAAGATTTACACACAGGCAGTTTGTATTTAAACATGCTGAATCCACAGGTGCAAATTTTTAGACTGAAAAATCTCATGAATTATCAATTACATTCTCTTCACCTTTATTTACCAACCTGGGAAAAGTTGATTCCTAAGAGAAAAAAAAAATATAAGAACATTTTAAATAGGCATTAGAGGCATCAGTGTGGTGGTAACTATGTTCATATCATTTTGTTTTTAAGGGTATATTAAACAAATTGTACAAATAAACAAGCCAATATCTGAACTATTTATAACACTTTTGTCAATAAAACTTTCTTCTTATATACTGAGAGCTATGCAAGTTTACACATCTGGATATATAAATAATAAAAATAGCATCAGAAACTGTTGTGCCTTTTGAAATGAAATCAGGGTGAAGTAAAAAGTTACACCATGTGCTCAATACATGAAAAAAGGTTCAGGTTCAGGCATTGCTAATATCCACATACAGTCCATCAGTTCCATAAAAACCACTCAGCCCCCAAAGCTTTTTTCACATTTGGTTGTCTAATGGAACAAGATTGTTGATTCAATTGCATTTTTTGTCTTCTAGAAAAACTTGAGCACCACATCAAATAATGATAAGATAAACTTGAAATCCTACATAATGTCAACAGTGCATTGTAGGTTGCAGACTGAAGGTGTGACTGTGAAATGGAAAACATTTGATTTTCCACACAACCCTGAGTGTCTGACTTGCAGAAACAGCCCCAAACTCTGCCCTCTGTCTGTCTGGAAGGCAGAAAAAAATAACCTTTGCTCTAAGGAATTGCAGAAGCAAGACAAGTGGACATGTAGGCCATGAAGGAAATAAAACAAGTTAAATACATTACCGTAAATAGAACACATCAGCCTGGTCAGGAAATTAACAGCATTCAACACTGCAACACCCATCATAAAAACCTTATATATTCTGGAGAACAGAGGCAAAGTCCTGCCAATTTTGGTTCAATGCCATGGGATCTCATTACAGGCAATAGCAAGAGACAATTTTGGATCCCATTAATATCATACCATCATTTGCACGTCTGCTGGCAAATTTAAAAGATCATTTTCCAAATCACTCAATTTGCCGTTTGTTGTAAAATTGACTACAAGAATGTGAAAATTTATTGCCACAAAATGTTGACATCATCTTAACATCTGCTCTGCTTAACCTCTTACAATTTAAGCTCAAATCAAGATGAAATTTGCAGAGCTGTCACTATTTCTGTTCTGGTGACTTATATCATGCGAGACAGAAATATAATCCAATGACACGTAATTCTACCATCTTTATGACAAAAAGAAAAAGTATATTTTAAACAGACACACTTTATATGTCCAATTGTTGGGATAATTCTAGGCTTCAGGATGAAATGTGATTTGTCTGGGACACAGACAGTGTTAGGACTCTGCCTCTCTCTCTGTATATTAAATATCTATGGGCAGTAACTTAATGGTTTACAATGATAAAACTGCTAAAACTGATCTTTAAAGGTAAACTATGTAACATTTCTCAAAGGTCAAACTCAACTGCAATAGAATGAATGGTGAGACCAAGTACAAAGCTGGGAAATAAAAGATTTTCCGAGCATTTGTTTTAAAACACAAATAAACACGCACGGGGGTTTTCTTGAAGACACACAACGGTGTCTGTCTGACAGGTCTGTGTTTGTCTGTGTATAACAATACACATAGTGAGAGCTGTTTAAATTTGAGGTCAAATGGTATCAAACTCCCCCTGGTGGCGGCTGCAGTATAGGTCATAAATACCACTACTTCCATGTTATTCTGAGACACTGGTCAAAGTCAAAGATATATATCCAATGAATTATTCCCAAAAAGTAATTTTATATTTTTTAGGCAGATTCTTCATGGTATTAAAATGTTGTTACTAAAATGTGTAACTGACAGCTATAAGAACTGGGTCCCAAATCCAGCAGACACACATGAACCAACACAGGCATCATGGCAGTTTCTATGCATGGTTTTAGAATAATTTGAATCCAGCCAACATTGATTTTGTTACTCAGTTTTAGGGGAGATGCAGGTATCTGCACTGGCCAGCGCATTGTCTCTGACCACACTGACCAGGACAGCCAGTGAGAAGAGCAGAATTGCTTCATTTTTATAATGTTTTGCCCATACACAAAGTATGGTACTGTTACTGGCTAGAAGTAAAAACAGACTGCCTGAACGTCGATGCTCAGAAGCATCCTGAGCCCAGCAAAACAAGAGAAAACAGAAAATATGGACAGGCTCTCTACACACAAATCTACCAAGTGATGACTGAAAAGGATTATTATTCTCTGAGTCATATATATGTACATATACTGTATGTATGTTTTAAATGTTACATATTTTGCCTTCAAAGCTACACTCTTGATCTGATTCCCTCCCCAGTACATTGATAAAGAAGATAAATGAAGAATGAGCAAATATTGCTCTATCACAGTGTGCAAACTGGTTAAAAAAAGTGACTGTAAGCCTTAACTGTGATAAAACCTGTAAAATGAATGAATACTTTTCAGGTTATGGTATTTCAGTTTTTGGTTATTATGTGATGTTAGTTTTGCATTTTCTAGATTATGCAAAAGAATGTCAGTCAGGAAACCAAAAAATGCCCTAGCTACAGCAACAGGTGAGTAAAACCATTCAAAAGGTAGCACAACAACAACAACAACCAAATAATGAAGATCAGAAAAGTTTTGCGTAACTGCTGTACAAATGTAACAAACATGCAAATGTAAATATGAAAGTAAAATGAACATGGCTGTCATTGTCTGAGTGCTCTGCATGATGAAAGTATAGTTAGCTCTAAAACCATATAATTTAAATGAACCCTTAGAAAGAGAAACTATGAGCCACACTCCTCCAGCTGCACAAACTGAATATTTAGCTACTGACTCTAAATAATGCACTTTGTATTGTTTTGGCCAAACCAAAGAGAGACACTCGGTTGTGTGGAGCGATATGACCTAAAATCCCCTTTTCTCTATTTGAGTTATACCTGAAAAAATATGTTATCATCATCAATATCCATACATTGAATACATAGTCTGAGGTAAAAGGAAATGTCCTGTGACCAGATATGGAGAAAATAATGCTACAGCTAATCAGATAATACAGCACTGACAAGTTTTGGCTTCATGTAAAACTTGTCATTAAATATCCATCTGAAGGCCCAAATGCTTCAAATCAGTAACCTCAACAAGTCAGTTTCAGTGTTTCTTTCCTTCGTTGTATTTCTTTCTCTAAGTTTTGGTCATGCTTGAACAATGGAAGGTGTTGGAAAAAATTTCATATTTTTTCAAGTTGTAAGGACACCAGGATCAATGCATAATGGTTTAAAGGTCCGATGATTAAATAAACACCACCCTGAAACACAGTCAGGCCTGTAACAGATGAAAGCCAACTGCCAAATCTCAGTGGAAAAATTGAAAACAAAAATACCTTCTATTTTCCCAAAGCTTAAACATGTACAATAATAGCTAATACAATCAATCACTCTTTGTGCCACTTAAAGTGGCATAATATTTGTTTTCATGTTGCTCTTCAAATCATTATTTGAATTCAGTAAATACAGAAAGAAGGGAAGAGATTGAAAAGTTGCAAAGTAAAAAGTGACCATAGAAAATAAAAAGATTAAAGAGGATACCATGATCTTATATTTATGTGTTGCAGCACAAGAGATGTCTGCATAATGTGCCTGTGTACAGGTTAGTGCTGACTGCACGCAAGATCATGGCAAGAAGGACCTCATTCAGCTGTGTGTGGAATGAAGGAACCAGGCTTTTGTTATTTTAAACATGTGATGGCCTTGGTTCCATCTTAACCCTCGGGGGAGAGTGCAAATATTCTGGAATCGCATGAGCCCTGTTGGAACTCCAAGCCCACTCACTAGAAGTCAGCAAATTCTTTTGCACATTTTTCTGTTTGCGACACACGAATGTCCTCTTCTTCGTAGTCGTCGAAGTTGCTTGTGTCACCTGGTCCTCTGCACTTTGGCAAGAAGGGGGCCTCAACCTGACAAGGGAGAAAATACAGAATAGTGAGAAAGTCAGTCAGGATGTGAACTGCAATGTCTTTTGTACATTAAAATCCCAAGTCTGGGATTAAATTTCATGCTGTTACAGGCTTGGTAGAAGTCACGTTCAGGAAAGTATCAATGTGCAGATTGATTGAAGTTAAACAAAACAAAATGTTACACGCCCCACGCCTGAACATGACAAAAATCAATTTTGAGCCTGATTCAATATTCTAGACAATTTTGTTAAAGCAACTTTTTGCTCTCCAGCATGCACAGAAATTTTGATATTATTCCTTTGTGTATGACGTGCTATTTATTTTTCCAAATGTTGCACTGTGTACTGTACGTGTGTGAGATACTGCTTATCTGTGAGGAATATCCCCATGTGTGAGCAGAATTATTTCATAAATATAAGTATATATTAAAGGCAGTGGATAAGCTGAATCCCCTTGTGTTATAATTTCATTTCTGAAGAGCTAGAAACTCTAAAAACTGAACAATAAATACTGATGGGATGGCAGTCCAGTCCCTTAGCAAAACTTCAAGATGAATGTATACCTTCCTTTCGTAGATGGCGATCCAGTCTGTTGTGGAAAACCATTTGTGATTTTTTATGTCATTGACTCCGTTCTTCAAGTTACCAAATCTCTTGGTCAGATCAACTTGGAGCAGATTTCTCAACAGATCCTTCAGATCAGAGCTAAAATGGGAAGGAAATCGCACCTGCAAGATTTCACAAGAGACAGGAATGATTAAGCACAAGTTTTACAAAAATGCTACTGTGACATTTACTATTGCTTAAAGGTCCAGTTGATGATGTCACAAATTTAGCCTTTAGCTCAAAGCCAAGTTCACCTTTGGATTTGGAAACAACATGGAACGATGACTAAGTCTTTACTGACAGATTTCTCTGCTTACCTTGCCAGACACAATCTTTTCATAGATCTGGATGGGCTGATCAGCAAAAAATGGTGGATAACCAGCAGCCATCTCGTAGATGAGGACTCCTAGTGCCCACCAGTCCACAGCTTTGTTGTAGCCCTGGAAAGAACAGAAACATCTGGAATCATCTACACAGCTGTGATTGGTTGGTTGTCTCCTCTAAAGCATGCAGAACTATGAGTGACAACCACAACGGATAGTGAAAATCTGACTCATAATATGACTTACATGCAATGAAATACATCAATACTGGAAAATATTGTCATATATTATAAATATATAAAACTCTGCATGTTATGGGTGATTTTATGTCCAATTCCTGTTTTAAACTCTTCTTGAGCCTTCACGCCTGGATGCAGATGCAGAGTAATCTTTTGGGATCAGGCTACAGTACATCATGAAATTATTACAGAAAGGATTACTCTTTTGTCCCTAATCGGAGGTGTTACATCTACCTGTGCTTCAGTCACACTCAAACCCAAAGGTTAACCTGTAGCTGTTATGTTGCTCTATCCTTGAACACTGGACTCATACAAGACAATAACTTTGCCTCATAAACCCACTGCTTTGATTGTCAAATTCAAACCAAAGAAACAAACCAATGTATTTAAACATCATAGTGACAGAATTGTTCATTTTGTTATAGTCTGGCAGGATTAAGAGGCGCCAGAGCTTCAGTTAGCTGTGGGAAATGACTATATGAAGACAAAAAACAGTCTCTGGTTCTACATAGCAATCTGTATTTCTGTGTCCTGATGAGCCTGAACGACTCCTGTCTCACATCCACACCTGGTCATTTATGTCTTCTCACCTTCCTCGCCCTCCGTGTCTGACTTTGCATTACTTCGTAAAGTAATGTACAGTGAGGAATTAGACATGAAACATTTTAAGGCGTAGCACAGTGAATGAAATATGCCTGGAAACACTTCAGATCCTGCTGGTTGAAGTTGAAATACAAATTTGTGCCATGTTTCAGGCTATAGATGTGCTTATTTGTAGACATATAAGCTGTGTCTCAATTCAAGGGCTGCAGCCTTCGTGGGCTGCATTTGAAGGCTGCTGACGTCGTAGCCAAGCGTGAAGGCTGGCCCATTTCAACAGCTCCTTCAAATGCGGCCGACAAATGCAGCCTTCCTCGGCCGGGTAATGACGACTACAACAGTTGGAGCCTTTGCGGTCCACTGTATCCCATAATGCATTGTGCGCGCAATGCATTATGGGATATGGTGGACCACAACATGACCAACGGGAGTACGAAGCAGGGAGCTATGAGGAATACACAATTAAATACAATAGAGCATTTCCAATTCATGAATTAAATTAAAAAGCAAAATAACCACAAATGTGAGTGAAAAATTCTCCATCTCTAAGCAGCTATTGGTAGGTGACAGGTACCCACGTCACAGCTGTGCTAATTTACGCAAATTGACCAGCCTCCGTGAGCTAGTCTGTCCCATTTAACAACCGCTAGGTGTAGGGCTTCATAGCCCATGAAGGCTGCAGGCCTTGAATTAAGACATGGCTATAGACTAGAGTGGGGGAATCAAATCTGATCACTGGTTAACACTGGACACAAACCTGGGAACACTTTTTAACGCCAGGAATGAAGAAACACACTCACAGCTGGACCCTTGACATTGACTATCCTTGCATGATAGCGAAAGGTCTAAACCGGGGGTGCCCAACTCCAGTCCTCGAACGCCCGTCCTGCATGTTTTCCAACTGGCTCTGCCCCACCCACTATACCTTCCAGCTTCTGAGTGACTGAACACACCTGATCCACACCTGATCTCGGAGATGACAGGAGCTACATAAAGGTTTACAATTACACTTCATATCACTTCACTACATAACTACATAGATATGCCCTTGCGAAAGTCAGGTATTAGAGCTCATTGACTGTCTTTGGGCGTACAGAGCCAGAGCAACTGTCCCGTGCATTTGTTTTAATTGCACTGTGCTACAGCATACAGGCTCTGTCAGGTATGACGAGCTCACCTTGCTGAGGATAATCTCTGGAGCCAGGTACTCAGGAGTTCCACACAATGTCCAGGTTCTTCCTTTTACTCTTTTGGCAAAACCAAAATCTGTGACCTGAGGACACAGTAGTAACACAGATACATGAGCGTAGGGAGAATGTTTTTTAACAGTGACAAATGTTATTTAACAGTGAACTAGTACCTGATTATACATAAGGTCTGTGGGTTGTTTTATAAGACTATATGCCTAAATATGTTTTCTAGATTTCCATGTCAACTTTTCCAAAACATGGTCAGGATGCAAAGTGGGCTGTGGAGCCCTGATTGGGCTGGTTTTCACATCATTGAATTGAAACAAGTTAAGATAAACTTTCATTCTTTTACATTTAAAATGAAATACATAATAGTACATAATGGATATTACGCATATTGCTAAATAAAATACATGGAAATGCTACAATAGATGGATTCATTTATGGGAAAAAAGTATATATGTTGCGGCAGTTTATAATGAATTTTTCTAGGTTTGGTGTGACGGAGATGAGTCATTTTGTGTCTTGAGGTGAAAAAGTTCATGAAAACAACCCAACTTAAACTTCGTCACTTACCTCCACCACCATTCATCACAGCAATCCATTTTGATCAGTTCCTGCCAGTATCTAATTGTTTCTTTTGTTTGTGGACAATTCATTTTTTCTTTTAAATTTTGGAACAGCAGTTTATATTACTAAGCATAAGATATACAATGACAAAAATAACTTTGAACCTACTGCCATCCACATAGTTTTAAAATTTTGATAACGAAGGACATACACTGTACTGGGAAAGATACGTGTGCACAAACTGACAAAAATGGAAAAAGTGGGAGGGTGAATTAGGTGAGGATAAGGTTAAAAAAAAGTTACAGGTTCAGGCCAAAAATGCTTGACCCATTTGGCCCAGAGTTGAAAGAAAACTGTTTTCTTAAGATCCGGAGAAAAAATAATCCTGTAGATGACTTCAAACATCATTTGCAATTTCTAGTCCTGCATAGGGAGGGTTCAGGAAGCAACCATGGTCTTATGAGTGCTGTATTGCAGGCAGCTATCAAATGTCAAACAAATATTCATCGGATCGGCCTACAGGAAAATCAGCATTCTCTACAAATTTAATGTTAATGTAAATTTAATGTTAATTAATGAAAGTTAATGTAAATAACTGCAAGGGCATTTCTGAACTAAAATGCTTTTTTAAACTTGATTCATCTCTCTCCAGAAGGGTCAAATCCCTGGGCAGTCCCAAGATACATGCCAGCAGTCTGATTCCTAAGACCCACACTATCTCCAGCTTTGGGCATCAGCTTCTGCAAAGTATGCTTTCTGGACAATTCATACAGAATATATGCTCATTGTACCATATATTTCAATTTAATGCTATTTAAAAACTTTCTGAGAGACTTTATACCCAAATTTACAAACTATGTTCTTATTCATGCATTACAGACGGTATACAGCAGTGGTCTCAAACTCAATTTGACATGGGGGCCGCTGGAGCTAGCGTCTGGGTGAGGCAGGGCCGTACATGCGGAGGGAGAGAAGTGTGCGAGCAGGGGGGGTG
>JAQQAE010002442.1:0-22303 GCA_029823295.1 Pseudamia nigra
AAACCTCTCTTATCTTTTTAAATGGGTGAACTTGCACATTTTTACATTTCCCAATAATTATTGTCCCCACTGTATGGTTTTGATATGGTGACTCTTGCCAACAGTCCAGCAGTGGATTTCATCAGAAAAGGAACGTCTGACACGAGCTGATCAGAGAGCCACGCAGGAGCTTGGAGTCCAGACAGATCTTTTGCCTTCCCCTCTTCTGGAGCGACTGACAAATGAGATATTTGAAAATCAGGAAGGATTACCTGCGATTCATCCATCTCACGTGGCAAGGGCCAGGAAGAAGGTCGTACAAGAGGAGTTACTGAAGCACTACGCTCTTCGCCGTGCTGAGAGGCGCATCCGTCGGAAGTGGCTCTACTACCAGCTGGAAAGAATTGCCTGGAAGCGGCACTTGTTGGAAGCTAAAAAGGAGCTGCAGCAGTTGGAAAAGGCCCTGCCTCCTGGAACGGAGAGCCCAGAGTCTCCTGAGCTAGGGTCTCCCTCAAAGCAGCGAGGGCAATCCTTTGTTTCCCGTAGACACTCATTTTCAGCCGATCTCCTGTCCAGGCTTTATCCGCAGCACACCCCCATATTCAGGTCAGTACATGTGTGTGTGTGTGTGTGTGTGTGTGTGTGTGTTTTTATATACAATGAAGTTTTATGTGTATTTTTGTAAGCTTTTTTTAATTAACAGTTTATATTAACAATATATTTGTGTTTGTTCACTGAATTCTTGTTTGCGTCCTTCAACAGACACTTCCTGAAGAGGAACAGATCCACGGATTTGTCTTTAAATTCCCTAACGACATCAGATTCCACTGGCAGAAAGTGGGTTTCAGATGAGTGTCTTCCACGGGAAAGGACACAGAGTTGTTCAGCTGTTATATTTTCAAGTCAAAATACATCCTGCCACAGCAGCAAAGGAACCTTGTCTGAAAACATCAGACAAACTACAGAAGGGGAACCCAAAGCTCTGCCTCGCCAGGAACGACCAGAAAGAAAGCCTTTGCTGCCAAACAGAGACTTGTCTTTTAAGAAGAATAGATTGGATCCAAACCCACCCGCTACTCTGAAGTCACCGGCTGGGACTGCAGTTCAGCCCTTTAGCAAAGAAAACATACAAAGATCCACGTCAGACAATCTCAGTTCTCAAAGTTTCTCTTGTATGAGTGTGGGGACCCCAGCTAATGCACAGAATACCAGAGTAGCGACCATCAAGCAAGCATTTTCTCACTCTGTGGCACCCAGGTTAAAAACAGCTCTGTCTAAGGTGTTCAGAAAACCTCCAACAGGTCCAAGTGGCAGAAGATGCTCAAAACCTCTGGACAGGATAGCAGGCAAATTTCACTGGAGGCAAAAAAGAGACCGGAACCTCAAAGAGTCCAAGATGAACCGAAGCAAATGCACTATTAAGACCGCCATCTCTTGCGAAGAGCTGGACCAGAGGACTCGATTAATGTTCCAGGATGTTAGACAGAGGCGTTGGCACAGCACAGAGACGCTGATGAACAAGACCAGCAGATGGGTAGAGAGACAGCAGGGATTGTTTGGATGGGAGGAAGATGATGGAGAGGACGAGGTAGATGGGGATGAAGCAGGATCTGATTGTGAAAGCCTTTTGTCCCTTGATTCTTTGTCCTCAGCTTATGCGAAAGCCCTAGCAGAGCAGTTGAGACATGAGGAAGCAGTGCACAGCGAGGCGGAGAGTGAAGACAGTCAGATGTCCAAGGATTCCTTAGCTGTGGAGACCAGTGGGAAATTGTCCACTGTAGAGAGACTTAGTCGCACAGTGGTACTGACTCACACACTGGTGACTGATACCTTTCACTCACATCACAATGCAACAGAGGACACTTTAAAGACTCATTTAACTGTAGCAGCGATACACCACGACCATCAGAGCTCTCCAAAAACAACGCAAACTCTAGAAATCGGCTCAACAGGGAATTCTCTATCCCGAAACACAGCGCACAATTTGATCGACGATGTCCAGACCACTTCAACCAGCAGCCCGCGCTCCGTGAGCAGCTGTAGTGCAAGGGACTCTGAAAACCTGCTTGCTCTCACCGATGCTTGGTCCTCTACTGAAGCAGCAGACAGTCCCAGGATCCCCAGAGACTCCTTAAAAACCCAAGGAAGAATGATGTTCAGAGGTGTAGAAAGTGGCAGTAACAGTCCCAGCCCAATAAGTATGAACCTGTCAGACTCTAGGAGAGGATCTAGAAGCTATAGTTCAACGTCCACCAGCACTGATGGTGTTAATGTAACAGTAGAGGAGCAAAGCATTGAGGTCTCAAGGATCGCCTCAGACAGTTTTGATTTGCAAGCTTCGGGCGAAGTAAAGGATGTAGGATACCCTGTCAAGGAGTTAGTCAAACCAGAACTAGCTGGGAACACAGGTGAAGACCACAGCCGCAAGAAAAAATCACTGTCTGTGCCAGTTTCACATCAACTAATGGGTGTAGCTTCCACCGAAAACACACCACAAGTGTCGCATGTAGAAATGCCTCAGGTGATTGCATATACAAATTATGCAGTGGCTGCTGACATTACTATGTCAGATACGGAAATATTTCAAACGATGCCTACAAATCTTACAAGCCAAGGTCAACCATTGAATGAAGTGTCTGACGCCGCACATGGCTGTAAATCATCCACAGAGGGTGAAGTACTGTGCTGTATAGATGATTTAACTGATATGCTCCAAGATGTTCAGCAGTCTGGATATGGGAATACCAAAGATGTGTCACTTTCATGTCACCTGGCATTGCATACAACTGAAACCAAAGGCACTGAGCAGAACATTGCACTACAGCAGGAGCTTGTTAAATCCACTTGTAAAAATTCCAGGAAGAGGAACAAAGACAAGCAGGATGCTTTCATGGGCAGCTTGAAAATTCCAAAAAGGAGCAACAGCAAAGAGTTAGTAACGTTTTGCTCTACACCAGTTGGCAGTCAAGAAGATATTTGGCCAGATGACAATAATAATAATAGCAGGGACTCCAAAGTGACACAGTCTATGGTGGAAACTGACATTCCAACGTTTGATACTGCTCATACTGATGACGGTAGAGAAAAAGCAGCAGGATTGTTGGTTCGTGATACCGAACCTAGAAACAGGATTCCCCAGAGCTTTGAGGACTCTGAAAGTGACTCCAAATACTGTGACAAAAGTTTGGAGAGTGAGGGAATCGTTGGAGAATCAAAAGTCGGAGGCTTACAAACGGACAGAAAACATCTACAAAGTAGAAACCACATTTGTCAGTCAGATACTATATGCAGCGCCATTGACCTGAGAATCTCAGAAGTGGTAAAAGAACATATTAAATTATTGATTGGCAGCAACAAGGACAGAAGGTGCAGAAGTCAAAGTCTGAATGCACTGACATCCAGCAGATGCGCTGAAATTGCGTCTACATGTCAATTGGCATGTAATATTGACGAACACAGATGGCCACAGGGACAGCTGAGAGGTGAAAGAGATATTCAGGTGAAGGAAGGGGCCACTCTCTCGGTGAAAAGCTGCATTTTGCAAAACTCTTCTGCTGACATCGTTCGGCTGAATAACCATGCGTACACAGAACAACCCAGTGTGGAAGTAACTGCTTCTCTGAGAATGAGAAGTGATAACAGTTCAGTAAGACACGCGGTTAAAGATATGCTGTTTGAAGACATTAACAGTGTTGGTGACCAGAGGAATGTTAATGACACAGTTAATGATAAATTCTCACAAGATCTTCAGCAAGTGTCCCCCGACACATCCTGCATTGTGGACAATGTAAAAGATATTCAAGTACACAATGACAGAGGGGATGCTGCATTGAAAGTTGAAGAAAAAAACTGGCCCTCTCAAGAAAAAAGTTCACCAAAGCAGACTCAGAATCTTCCAACTGCTCCTCGAATGTCTGCAGCATTTCCTGATGGAGTTCAGCCACAACAGAACGTGTTTATTGATGGGAATTCAGCTGTGAAAGAGTTTTGTGTTACTGTTGGCTGTGATGTTAACAGTGAAACCAAAGCCACAAGAGGTAAACCTTGTGTCCAAGTGCAGGATCAGTTTAGCTGCCCACAGACTCTAGATAATTTGGCTCAGACGTGTGTGGTCAACATGAATTACAACAACAAATGCCAATATGCACAAAGTTCACACCAGAATCTAGATAACTGCACTCAGTTTTACTCCCAAAGTAGTCAAGATATATTGAATGCGGCAAATGCTCCTGTCGTCTTGGCAGGGTCAAACTATGGCCCTGTGGTGTCCAAAGAAAGTGAAATAAATACATCTGCGGATAAACACGGTAATTCTGCACTTCTGCCTAAAAAGGTCAAGTCGAAAAGGTTCAGAAGGTCAAAGATGCAGCCTCATTCTACGTTTTCCTCTGAGTCCTCTGCTAAGTCTTCAGATGACGATGAGGACGATGACAAAACCAGAGCACATCAGTCCATGCTGTTGTTTACACATGTAAAGCTTGGAACTCAGAGTGGAGATATTGGACAGTCCAGAAGTAATGATGCAGATGTTTCTCTCTCACAGTCAGTTGACAAAACTAAACCGAAGACTTGCTTTCCTGGAAGTCCAAGTAAAATTGAGTTAAACTGCAAACAAAAACGTCTTTCTCTGTCGCCTAAAGGAATGCTGCACAGGACAAATGTAGATAAGAGCCTTCCGTATGCAGAGAAACATGACCTACAGCGTACACAGACGTGTCGGGACTCCCCAATGCATTTTGCCTCAAGTGATATCAATCCTTACGTTCACCACTGGCAAGACACTGATTCAAATCGTTTTAAAAACCCAGCATTTGGAAGTGCTGCTGACCTGTCCTGCAAATCTCCACTTTTGAACAGCTCTGAGAAACAAATAATACGATGCTGCAGCGTTGACAATGGTTTGAATGGGCAGAATTCACCATTTATTTCCCACCTCAGCACCTACGTCACCAACAAGGGGCTCTCCAGTACCCTCAGCAGCATGGAGGACTACAGGCAAATATCTCCGCTCAAACCAGGCCAAAAGATGGATGCTAATGTTCATAAGGGTCTCACCAAATTGACTTTGAACAGCAGTGTTGCACCAGGAGGTTTTGGTAACAATTCCAGTCAAGTTGATGAAATTATGTTCATGTATTCATCTGAGCAGGAGTCCCAAGCAAGTGAAGACATGAGATCAAGTAAGAGGATTTCTGAACATGGGACCCAAATTGAAGTGGGCCTACAAACAGCTCCGGAAAAAACTGACAGAACTCCAAAGAGGAAGGAGAGGCACAAAAGGAGCAAAACTGATGGTCCTATAACACAGAGAACCAAAACTAACATTACAGAGTCACCAACATGGGCTAGTATGCAAAGTATGTCGGCTCACTTATCCAAACTGATTGACAGTACGTCAGACTTGCTTGGGGACGTTCAGGGGATGAGAGCAGGTGAAGTCCGCAGTCCAAACAGGAGCACCGAACCGTCAAGCATAAGCGGGCATTCAATCGGATCTAAATATTACACCAAGACAGATGACTCGACTCAGGCAGCTGTAGACATTGGCATCCAGACCGAAAAGTCCACGTTGGTGAGAGACGCTGCTGGTCACCAAACATGCCACGAAAGGTCCAAATCTCATGAAGTCAATGTCATAGTCAAAGTGATCGGCTCAGAGGTCGTCCGTGTATCTCAAGACAAGAATGTACACTGTGTGATGAAAAGTATATCAGATGAAAAGCTGCAGAGTGTTCCTGACCTGACGCCTCACACCGCTGCCCTGCAGTCAGAAAACAGGCCTCTTAGAACTCCTCCTGTGAAGACCGCAGCTGAATGTCAAAGACGTATAAAGTCAGCTTCGTCTCGAGGCTCCAAGCAAAGTACGCCTGAGGCGCTGTGCCACAAAAGTGTGAATGAAAGAGGATTTGAAAGCAGTCACAAATTGACAAAGAAAGGCTACCAGGAAAAGCAGAGCCTTTCTATAAGAAATGACCCAGCAAAGAAGCAGGTTATGTACACAGACCGAGCATCATCTCCTATTCTCACTGTGGGAGCAAGATTATCAGCGAAGCAGAAAGGAAAACAGTCTGATCGAAGATATCAGGATGGAAATAAAGGCAGCCACACTGTGGGAGAAGATGATCTAATATCCGGACAAGATTGTTCCTCAAATAAATTCTGTGAATCCATATCACTGGAGAATGTGACTGAAATGACTGACAATTGCTCTACAAGCCTTAGTTCATTGTTGCATAGATGCACAGACACAAACTGGAGAAATGTCATCCATAAAGATCAAAACAGGCAAAGTGTAAACTGGCTGAAAATGTCTCCACAGAGTCCTCCGCAAAACAGTCCTGCTGATAATTCGACCAAGCAGAACTATGTCCCTCCTGTAGTAACAGTAAGCCAGAGTCCAAAGAAAAGTCCAGAGTTCACAGCCCAACCAAGACCTGCAGCCGATTCTGAAAACTTTTGTGTTGACAACACGCCAATCAGTGACAGTACTGTTCAGGATGACATGATATCACTTGCACCTAGTGAATGCAACACAGACGTCCTCGTAAATATTAAACCCATAACAAACATGTCCTCGCGTCAAGACCACCAGAGTGTCCCCGAAGACTTGCCCATGCACAACAAGTTCACCAACTGGTCCGGTCTCAGCCATCAGGAGGTGACGCACTCCAGTTTTACAAACCGCCACAACAAGAGCAGACGCTGCACAGACTGGGGGGACGTGGAGAGCTCCGGGTCGAATACGGAGTCCACGGTGCAACAGAGTGAGCGCAGGATGAGGGAGATCGAAAGGCTGCGGCAGGAGAGAGAGCAGGTCATGGCGACGGTCAGCCTGAGCGCGAACCCGATGCCGCTGACTGTGGAACTGACGGAGGCCAAGCTGCACTACGGCCTGGGAGAGACGGACACCCTGCTGAAGATGCTGTCCCTGAGGTCCAGGAAAGAGCCCGAATCACCACCTTCTGCCCCCACCAAGCAGCAGCTCTATGACAGGTGAACACGGAGACACTTCAACTGTGATTAGAAACACACAGAAGTAGCCCAGTAACTTAACAAGAGGAATAGAAATGTACTTAATGCTAGGAAGTGAACCAGTAGTCAATTAAGCTGATACATTTTATTTATTTATATAGCACTGTTTAAAATGCACAGTTACGAAGTTCTCCACAAGCAAAAATGAAGAGTAGCACGGATTATTTCAAGATAAAACATCATTTCCAACACAAACAAACACTTCAAAATACTAAAAGGTATACGTACAACAAACGGGCAGTTAGAAACACAGACACAGTCATACTGGACTCGTACAAACGCACACTGCGTTTTCAAAAGTCGTTTAAAACAGTCAGGGTTTTTCAGTGCATCTGATAGACCAGGTAGACGTGTCTTGTACTGTGACCAAAACGTGGTACAAATCAGAGACCAGCATTTGAGGAACAAAGCGGACGAGATGTGGATTACAGAACCAGAATGTCAGAAATGTAACCGGGGTCGAGGTTGAGCAGTGCTTTAAATACAATGACGAGAATTTTGAATTGAATCCTAAGGTTTACTGGGAGCCAGTGAAGGGATGCGAGTACGGGGGTAATGTGTGATTCATGACTGGTTCTAGTTAATAGGCTGGCAGCTGAATTTTGGATTAATTGTAAAGGATTTAGAGAGGATTGACTGAGGCGGGTGTAGGGAGTTACACTAATCTAAACAGGAAAGGATGAAAGTATGAATTAGAAGCTCAGATCGAAGAATTATGTGTGATTTTTGCAATGTTTGCTGGAGAAAAAAGGACTAGACAAGCCAGTTTATGTGGAAGTCAAAGATGATGCATTTGAGGGTCTTAGCAGTGGGTGCGATGTCAGAGTGATAGTAACCAATAAACTGTTCAACAGAGGCAGCAAAGTTATCTGGACCAGTTATAAGAATTTTGGTTTTACTATGATTTAAATGAAGACAAGTGTCTCCAATTGGATGTTTTAAACTCTCAGCAGAAGCTGGTTCTGAAAGTGATGATAGCAAATAGTAGTCTGCTAAACTGGCATGACTGACTGAGGGAAATAAATGTAAAAAACATGCCTTAATCACTTAATTTTGTACAGTTACCCCTGTATACATTTCATATTTATTAATTGCTTTGACTTTGATGTTCAGTGATCCATATTTATTCCTCTAGGTATCGTTACTTTGACAAAGATCTTTATACGGCTATAAAATCCAAAATTCAAACTAAGTTGATTAGCTGGAATTCTGTATTTGTCTCAGTATAGATACATGGGAGTGTTATGGATTTATTGTTGAAATCATGTCGTCTCCACTATGATGGGTTCATGATATGCACTATTTCAGCTTGTTAATGTTGGGACATTTCTGATTGACCTGCGATGCCACAGATCAAATCAAAAGTCAAGAGTGAGCTAGCGCATTAGCAACCCAGAGCAAACTGGCACGACAGTGGACAGTGTTGTAAATTTGTACACAGCCCGATGTTATTGTGTTAAACAAAGGCAGACAAAATCGCCATATGCTCATTGAGTACAGCGACGCCGCCACCACCACTCCTCTGTTGGGGATTTGGATTTGCCAGAATTTGGCGCAGAGCTCTAGCATGCGCAGAACACCTCGTTCCATTCTAGTCTGACTGGTTTATGTACATGCAGGAGTAGATCGACTTCCAGTCACATTATCTGGGTGTGTTGGCGTTACTAGAGGGCAGGCTAACTTAGCTATGAGTCAGTTCTCTAAGCTCCTACGACAGCCCCTCCGTAACTAATCCTTCACCAGACTCTTACGTGTATGTATAGAACTTGAGTTGTGTTCTATACTAGCCCTGGGTGATGTGTTTGCCCCTAACCTGTCGGAGGACAAGGTGTGTGGCTGCAAACTCACCCCAACACATCTGCTGGTGGATCCGGCGAATCACACCCGCGGAAGTCCGTCTGAGCGGCGGTACACACATTTTGTTCTGGTGGAACGGCCAACCCGCTCTTGGGTCACTTGGTTGTCATTCAGAGTTTTTCAAAGTGAATATATACAAAAGTGTTAGCGCGCTCTTGAAAGTCCGATTCTCAGCGCGCAGGTCGATGCGGTTCGGTTCTCTCAGCTCTCTCCTCTCTAGATCCTCCACCTGTTCAGTCGGCATCTCGGTCCTAACTACTTCATCGCTTTCCGTGTGTTCTGTCCCACAGCTGCATCACATTGGCTGCTTTTTCAGCTCGTGTCCAACACAGCTGTTTCCATTGCAGGCTAATTTGGGAGAAAGTTTACAAACCATGCCCACATCCTCCAATCATATCAGTGAAACCCTAGCTGAAAACCACGCCTACGGAAACTCAATCATTACAGTTAGTCCGACTTTTAAAACTTCAATTTCAGTCGAGCTAACATGTTTACATGTACATTTAAAGTCCAGTATTAGTTGAACTAACACAATAATTTGTTTTTAGGCGTTACGTAACCTTACTGATTGTGTCAGTTTGTTCATGGAATCTGTCGTCCTCAGACAATAATTAAGACTGTAGGTGCTGCAAGTTGTATCAGGATTTTTATTTATTTGTGCGGGACCATTGAAGGCAAAAAAAACCCCAAATAGATAAAACATAATGAGACGGGGGAGGATGTTAATAGTTTGAGAACGACACTGAGGGGAAAAAATATGACATAAAAAGGATAGATTTGAAAGAAAGGCTCTGAAATGAGGCTTATTCCACAGAGAAATATTCCTTGGGCGCTCAATGCTGCTGCAGCAGTTTAAAACCAAATAATTCAACAATAAAACACAATATTATGTTGTTAAGGGGTTGTTTATGTTGCCATAATACGACTGCATAAAGGTTACGTACAGCCATGGACACACGGGGTTGTCGTGTCAGATCATATCTCGTTCTGAGGAAGATCCAGTGTTTCCAAGTATTAAATACATTTACAGGAGAAAATGCAGCCCGTCTTTTTCAGTGGTAATAGTGCTGAATATCAGGGCAGATGAATTAACGGATGAGTCCAGTCTCGTTAAAACATAAAGCACACAAATATTTTCTGCATCTGCAACTACGTTAATGTGGAAAAGCTGAATTAAACACGTAACACGAAGAACTGTATATTTTTAGAGATTTTCGCATGTCATTGACAGAAAAACAGGTTTCTTTTTGCATAAATGTGTGACTTGACTCTCAGAGAATATTCTAGGGCCTTTTTATCTCAGAATATCTTGTGGGTTGTTTTTTATCAAGTAAAGTTACTGCATAACGTTATTCTCTCAAAGTCAGTATTTACAGTGTTTTTAGAACTCTCACATTAGCTGCAGGCATCAACTTTATTTAACTGTCTTCATTTACAACACAACCCTCATTTGTGACGCGGTTGATTTAATGTAATTTAATCTATTTGGTGATAGAATTCCTCATAGAATAACACAAACGTTACTGTGGTGAAAACACGTTGCCGGACCGGTTTAACCGTGTTGTCCTGTTCTGTCAGCCACCGTAAAAGCATTGAGGGTTTGAGGCAGGAGAGGGAGGAGCGTCTGCAGAGTTACCGCAGAACCCGCAGTCTGAGTCCCAGCAAGCATCCAAACGCCTCGCCTCAGGACACTAGTCCCTCCTCCAAGGTCTCCTCCGTGACCAGTCGGCGTAAAGAATACCTGCAACAGCTCCGCCAAGAGGTCATAGACAGCACCAGGTCAGACGTCTGCAGGATTAAGTCAAAATAACCTGTGCACGTAAATTTCATCCATAGTGTACGTTTTGTCAGCTTTCATGTCTGCACAAAGTGCATACTTACAATAAATGTCCTTAACTGTGACGACTGTTTGTAATTCTCACTGACTATCAGAGTACCCGACCCTCGGCGAGAAGAGAGCCAGTACCCGTCCGACATCGAGCAGCTGCTGCGCGAGTACAGCCGAGCCCGTGAGGAGGCCAGGTCGGAGATCGCAAAGGCACGGGAGCGACTGAGGGAGAGGACGGAGCAGGAGAAGAGGAGGCTTCAGCAACAGGCTGCGACTCAGGAAGTCAAGGTCAGTTTGGATGGGATTTCACCGGATCGTCATTTATCTGAAGTGTTGCTTCAGCCCGGCATGGTCTGCCTCAAACTGGTGGTGAAAAACATCGGCCAGACCTTGAAAATGAAATTAGGTAAAGGTGGAATTTAATTACCTCCACCAGAGAGGTTATCTATTCATGTTGGTTTGTCTGATTGTTGGCAGCATTACACAAAAACTACCGGATGGATTTTGATTCAGTTTTCACCAGACGTAGCTTTTGGGTCGAGCATGAACTCATTAGATACGTGAGGTGATCTGGATCAGGATGTGCATCCTGTATCCATTTTTCACTCTCTGTAACATTGCATGATGGGGACATTTTTCACATTTTTACTAAACAGACAAACCAACATGAACATATAACCTCCTTGGCTGGTACGCGCTCTCTGAGGCCCCTTTCACACCAGTTGAACCATGGTTCGCGAACCGGTGCCGTTCAGGTTCCCTGTCATCTAGTGAACGTCAGTTTTGAGATGAATTATTCTAATCACCGCTGCATCATGAGCAGGCGTGATTAGAATCCAAAAACTTGCTTGGATGTTATTAACGTGAAGCGTAACGCTGCGTGTTGACGGCGCCGCAGTGGGTTGTGTGGATTCATGCTGTTCTGTTTGGTCAGGTATGTGCACACGCAAACGTGTCATCACCGTTCGCACTTCTGGAACCTACTATACTCTGGTTCTAGTTGGGTACCAAGTTTTTTTTGTGTAAACTCTTGGAACTAGGTGCGCGAACCAGAACCGTGATGGTTCCCTGTCGGTGTAAAAGGTGCCGAGTGTCCTCTAGTTCTGTCTGTAATGACGGCTGGTGAAACTAGTGACGGCATCGATAAGAGCAGGTCCTCAAGCAGTTCAGCATCGGAATCGTCAGGCCTGGAATGTCTTCGATGGGTCTGACTGCATTGTGAACTGAATAAAATATGAAGTGCTTTTAAAGACACTGAATTGACAGTATGTACCGGGCTGCTGTTCCATTTATTTCTCACAATTCACAAAATTGCACTTGTGTGAATAGTTGACCTGCGATTGCTGCACTAGATGCATTTTTTAACTTTTAATTTGTCAGTTGCTGAATGGCCTTAAAGGTTCGGTGAGATATTTAGTGACATCTAGTGGTGAACAGGCAGATCGGTTCCCTCTCCACCTATAAACATGTCGTCCTACAACAATAATTCTCTCATGAAAATATAATTATGGAATATTAACTTCCTTTTCTGCAATGATGTGTGCGTATAACTTTTATGCACTGAACTCGGGGTGGGTCATTATTTTTCACATATTTGAATAGTCAAATTAGGAAAAAATCGATTGTGACTTTTGTGTCCATCTACACATTAACATTGACTCTTGTTTTTGCTACCGTCTAGTGTTGACGCTGTAAGGGGTAAGAGTAACACGTCCACCAGGTAAACGTGTGACGCTGTGGGATTTGCAGTGAGAGAAGATGCTGAAACTAACAAAACAACAAAATCGATTACGTTGATTAGTTACAAATGACAGTACATTAGTGTTATTGCCCGTCATGCACTGAGCTTTAATTAATGCTACGAAAATACATTAACGGTTTAATTTTAGGTGCTTATTGTGGAACACTGGAGCATTTCAAATGGTTTCACTTGGATCTGTGTCCATGTGTGGACAGGACGACCTGAGGCATCAGAACCGGGTCAGTAGCAGCACCCTGTGCACTGGATCCAGCCTGAGTCTGTCGTCTGGACCGACGTCGGGATACAACAGCGGTAACACTCTGCAGCAGGGCAACAGACCTGCACTGACTGGACAGGTTGGTCAGCTGATCTAAACGTCGTGTTTACATTTATTTGCATGGTAAACGATTAGAACTGAAGTGTGTGTAGGGATCCGTTCAGGAATATCACTGAAATCCAAAGTGTTATGGCTGGTTTTTTTTGAGACAGCAAATAGCTTACAGTCACATTTCTGGTGTAGTTTTATTCTTTTAATGTACAAATACTGGATGTGCTGAAGTTTGACTGTTTTGTTCATCAGGTTGCAGGGTTCCAGGATGAAGGGCCGAAGGTCAGGACGCGTCCTCCTGTTTGCGGATCTCAGAGTGTGAAGTCGCAGAGAGCCTGGCTGTCCGCCCACGGTGAAGACAACGCTGTCATCCACACACACACTCAAACACAGTGAACTCCTTCACTTGAAATATTTGTTTTCTGCGTCCTTTTAAATATAGGAATGAACGTTTACTTTTCCAGATGTTTTCTGAAGTTTCATCTACTCTCCTAATGGTTTTTTAATTTTTATTTTATTAGACATTCGCCTTGACGCTCCTGTCACCGGGTTTGACCCTCTGATGACCTCTTCTCCGTCACCCAACACGTGCACGCGCCAACGCACCGCCTCTTTTGGCTCCTCCTCCTCCATTTCCACAACCTACCAGGACATCACGTCCACTCTCCACGGTCGAGTGCTTGCTGAGGTGTGTAGACACGGACCACTTTGAATTCACACACACCACCATCAACAACATCACATTTTCATGTTTCTTTCAAAGGTTAACATCACTTTGATCTCAAAAACACATTTTTGCCAAAAGGCCGGTATAACGTCTACTGTTCAGGGGATCAGAATAATAACAAAATATATAGTGTATTGATGCTGGGGTTGTTTACAGATGAGATGGCGTGTGAAAGTCTCACTCACATTGTGTTTTGTGACAGACTTCAAGTCACATTAGTCAATAAAACATATATTTATGGAAAAGTCTAACGATGTAAAACTGGGAAGGCTATGGAAGACATTTTGTTGTTTTAATGTGAAAATGTTGCGTATTGTTCCTGTAATACCTTTATTAAAATTCCTTGAAAGTTTATGAGACATGAGCCTGAACTGTAAATATAAATACTTGAGCCTCGTAGATGTGAACGTGGGCTTGTGCAGAAGCATACGAGCCGGGCCAGTGTTTGTGGTCTGACCCGGTTTTTCTCTTTCCACAGCTGCGACTGGCCTCCGCAGGAGATTTGAGCAACTTGGTGATGGGCAAGGCCACCGCGGGCTGGAGGTGAGCTCGCCCACCTGACTTTACAAAAATAACCCACACCGCCAGACCCGCTCACTCAGGATCTAGTGCCGTTCAGTCAGGTTCTGAATTCTACTCCGCAATACCTCAAATGTGATTCTTAGGTACCAAGGAGAAGAACGAGGCGTGCAGGCGTACCTGAAGGCCTCCCCCTGCCCGTCTGTCCATTGTTTCCTGGGGGCTGCGGAGCTGAACAGGCCCCTGAGCAGCCTGTGGAAAGTGATCAGCCAGCTGTCGAGGAGCCACGCCTACAATCCGTCCGTCCGCTCTGTGTGGACGCGACCACTAGATGACAGCACTCAGCTGGGTGAGCGCATCATCCTGCACAGCGTGCCACGGGGTCGGGAGCCACGTGTCACCCAGGGGATTTTAAATTCATTAATGCACACACCCATATTTCATTGTATTTATACCAAGTATGATTTTAGTGTTTACGTTACATTCATACATCCATTTTCTACCCCTTAATACACGCTGCAATAAAATAACTTGAGTGACCACAAAGGGAGCCTGTTGTATAGCGTGACTGTGTTTGTAGAAAAAGAAAGATGGTATTAGAAATGAACTCAAATTTACTTAATTTACTCTATATTATTATGGATTATTCCCAGTTGAGGGTTATCGAGGCCGGATCAGGAAACTGTCAATGAAAGCAACGCAGCTACATAAGGCACAAAGAAGAGCGTGATCAAGTCCTGCAGATGAATCATATGCATAACATACAACGCATTTTTGTGTTTTCAAAAAGGCTCATGCGACGCCCTGTGCTACATGATTAATACTGAGCCTTGACATCACATTTTCTGAATAATGTCATTTAATTTGTTTCTGTGAAGTGAATTGAACTCCGTGTGACACACAGGTGTGTGAAGTGTTGATCAAATCATACGACAGACGACTGACTTATTACAATAACAAATACTGAACAGATTTTTTTTTTGTGTGTTCTTTCCATTTTTGCAGGACGTTCAGCAAATATACGGGGGGGAAAAGTTTTTGTCATTGCTGCAAAACTATTTATATTTTTGCAAGTCATATTTGGAGCCTGTGAGTGTATTTGGCCGTAACGATGCATCTGCATCCATTAGCTATGTATAGTACATTCCAGAACAGACTCATTCATCACTGGATGCACGCACACCTGCACCACGTAGCATTTAATACCTCAGTATTACACCATCTGTTCAAATCTTTTTTTAACTCGGGGTTGGTTTGTCCGTTTGATTGCATTTACCTACAGCTTCTAATAATCCATCATACTGAAGTTGCGTTTCGCTTATGGTTGGAAAATAAACAGCTTTCGCGTGGAGTTCCGCACCCTGCTTTTATTCGTTTCATTTCGTTATGTGTAGCTGGGGTGTGTGCCGTCAGCCACGTCGGCGTGTGTGACACGTGGTTTTGTTTGTGTTTAGTGTACATCCTGACCGACCCGTCCACCTGCCACCTCAGCCAGCCGCGAGACTTCTGCTGCATCAGCACCGAGTGTAAACAGGTGAGGTCCTCACGGCTACCGCTGCTTCCCGTTGTGCGAGGCTCGGTGAGCGGCTTCACGTCACGCCTTCATGTGAGAGCGAGTCCATGTATGAAGAAAAAGTTATATAAATTGGGCAAGGAGGAGTTACAGTGGTCCCTAAATAAACCGCATAGTAGATTCCTATGGAAAAACTCGCTCCGGCTAATGCATGATTCGCTCAACGAACGGATTGAATTCGTTAACCGGGGCTTTAAAGGCTGTAAAACCCGTCACCACACACTTTATACACTATTCTCACACAGGCATTAACATTTTCTCACATTTCTCTCTTATTTAAACACTCAAAATTCAAACCTTCGCAGATTGATCGTTAAAGATCAACCTATGAAGCTGGACACATGAATTATTAATGGTGACTCGCGCGTCCTCTTCGTCCCGGCGTCGCTCTGCTGTAGCGTCTTTTTCCAACGAAGGCCTTCGTCGACATTGTGGGTTTTTGTTGGAGAGAAAACTTCAGAGACGCTGCTAGCGATCGAACGTTTGTGTAAGTTTGAACGCATTCTGTACTGCACAGCACAGGAAACGCAGCACAGAGGAGATTGATTGACAATGGCCTTAGCCAATCAGGACACAGAACACAATGCGCGTTCATATGCTGTAAAACAAAAAAACATGAAAATTGCCTTTTTAAAAATCCGCGATATAGCGAGGGACCACTGTGAATTGAAAGTGTGACTGTGTTGTTTTGGCTTCCCTCATGACCTCTCACCCTCCCCCACACATAAACATTCTGACATATATGTATTCTGAACTCTTTGGGGACGTTGCGTCACCATGTGACCTATCGTGGAATTGAACATGTGACATGCATTGAGAGCGAGGGGAACCTTTTACACGGACATGTGTCTGTGGTAGAACGTCCTGGAACTCAACATCTGGACGACGCTCCGGGGGAGGATTTTTGTCTCCCCGTCAGAAACAGATACAACACAATGCATCCACTGTGATCACACATCGACACACACACCATCTCTCTCTGAACTCGCTTTATTAATGTGTGACAAACAGTCTGCTATAAGTGCTAATGAGGGTTTTTTTTCCACCATGAACACACTTACTTTTACCCCAGCTGTTGAAGCAGCTTCACGAACGTTCGCTCCCCCTCAGCGGGAGGAAATTATTTTGTTGTTGATGGAAACATCTGACAATGACAAAGCGATTCTGATTCTGAAAATAATCTGCATCTGATTGATGTTGATGTGCAGCGAGTCTTTGTACCGTCCGGTTTGGCTCAGCGGCTGCTTCTACTCGTAGCTCTCTTTCTTTCTGACCCAGGGTGACCTGCATGTGCTCGCCATGCAGTCGGTGTTCGAGGAGTCTCTGCCTCGTCCCAGCGTGGACGCCGTCCGAGCCGAGATGATGCCCAGCTGCTGGCTCCTCCAGCCAGTCAGATGCAGCGGACAGGAAGCCACCAGGGTCATCTACCTGCTGCAGGTAGGAGCCGTCCGTCAAACAGGCTGACGGTGCACTGATTAGTGTCCGGATGTGTTCAGGGACATCGGGATATCAGAGAATCACACATTTATCCGGGGGGGCTCTCGACGTGTTGTTTTCAGGGGGTTTTTTCTTGTGATTTTTGCCTCCTAAGAAAAACCCACCTCATAAATCTTCAGAACTCGATGGAGTGATGACGTCACCTCCGACCGTCAGAAAAGTCCCACTGAACGACCGTCCAACCGCTATTAGACATTTCACTCCTTATTGTGTCCAAAATGTCTTTGTGCCATCATTTAGGTGGAGACACAGTATAAAAAGGGGCTGATTGCAGTGCATTGTGGGATACAGCGTATCACACTTACTATATATATAGTACTTACTGTATATGTACAACTTTACGCATTTCTATGCAAGGCCGGGGGGGGGGGGCTCTGCATCCGCCAAATCGACGACCAGAAATTAAAAAAAATGTCTGGAAACACAAAAAAATATTTGATCCCTTTACGAACCATGTGATATATGACACACGTTTTAGCATCAGTTTGGTTATTCTATTCTTTTTTTTTGTTCACTTTGTTTTTTGTTCTTTTTTTTTAATTTTTGTTCATTTCATCAATTCATTTTGTTAATTTTTAAAATACCGTAATTCTATTCATTTTTGTGAATTTTCTGCTTTTTTCACTCATTATTTATGCTAATTTTTTTTGTTTGTATTCATTTATTTGACTGGTTGATTTTATTTTTATTGAATTCTTACCCATTGTCATTAACCTGATTTTATTATTTTTGTGATTTTTTCTTTCCTCCCTTGTTCATTTTCCTCATCATTTTGCTCAAGTTTCTCTTAATTTCATAAGATTGATATTTTTCAGAATTTTGTTCATTTTTTTTTTCTTTCTTTTTTTGGTGCCTTTCCTTAGTTCTTTGATCTTTCAGCTTATGTTTAATCTCGTTCATTTTCTTTGTTTATTTTGTAGATGGTTTTTGCTTTTTTTTTTTTTTTCATTCAGTGCTTATTTGCGTATTTTTAATTTATAATGATGCATCATTTCTATCAATGGACAAAGCCACAGGAGCCACTGGAGAGGGGCCAGGGGGCCACATGTGGCCCTGGAGCCGCGGGTTGCGACCCCCGTATCCAGCCTAAACCTTCGATTGATGCCCCTTTTACTAAATAACCTGCCTGTTGTTGAACGTGTTGCAGGCATCGATATGACTTTGAAGTGTTGGGGTTTGTATTATTATTATTATTATTATTGTTGTTGCTGCGGTGATTGTTCCGTTGTCTTTTCGTTGCCGTGTGAGTGAATCCCTGATCCTCGTTTTGTCCAGGTGGATCTCGGGACGCCGTCCTTCCCTCAGCGACTGTTGAACGCCGTCGCCCGGAGGCAGGCGGCCGTCGTGGCCGACCTCGACGCTTCCCTCGCTTCGTAGAAACATGAAGACGCGTTGGCAGTGAGCACTTCAGTCAAACCCCACACGGCTCGTCTATGGATTTTGCACCTAAAATTATTTACTTGACTGTTTTTTTTTTTTGTCCATAAATAGTTCTTTAGAGCACTGTTACATTGTTCTCCAGAAATGAAGTTGAAGCAGCTTTTTTTTTTTTTAAATGAAGTTTGTTTTGTTTTTTAAAAAACTGAAACTGTATTTTTTTATATTCGTACATTTGTATAATTGCTTTCAACAATCTTAATCCTACTTCACCAAAGATTCATAAGTTCAGAACATGGCATGTGTGCGTCGTATATTTAAATGTAGACAGTTTTTAGGTAGAAAAGCTTTACATTTTCCCCCATTTATTTGACTTATTTATTAGATAAAAGCTTAATATTTCATACAATTAGAATATAAAGGGGACATCGAATCCTTGCTACATGTACAGCAGGTCCAGAGCCCCCTGAAACCATCAGCGTGTCTGAGATGGTATCCATGGCACTGACAGGAAAGGGACTCGGCTCATTTTGCGTTTAATGTGACGATGAAGAATCTGAAACAGACGCGGTTTAATGGATGATTTGTGAAACTGCTGTAATATTCAGACGACATATAATTAATTAAAAATGTCCCTTGTAGGCTCACTTAGCGCTCACTTTATACCTGTTAACATTTGATTCTTTCCACTATGTCTTTAAATATATTCCAGAGGGCCAGCGTTCATAGCTATAGAAAATGTAGATAAGAAAACATTCTACCTGTGACGATGCATACTTTGCCAAATATTTTATTAAAGTGTAAGCTGGAGCATTTAAACGCACGCAGTTCGTAGAAGTTGAAACATTGTCTGGTTTTATTTATGTGAGCTCAGTGATCCCGAGCTGGTCGTCAGCGAAGGACGTGTTCGCCACCTGCACGGTGCTTCGTTTCCAGGCACGTCCTGGATTTGAACCACTCCAAGGCCTTATTCCTGCGCCGGATTCCCCTCCGTCCCGCAGCCAAAAAAGGGAAGCGTAAATTCATCCTCACCCAGGATTTATGTGTGTTTTTATCTGTAGGCACTGTAGACGTATTTAAAACCACTTTGTTGTTCACTATTCACCTGTTTTTGGACCAAAACAGTTATGTAGCAGTAAAGGTTGGGACCTTTTTTAGGAGAATCTACAGTGAACCCTGACCTTTGACCTTCTTCTTTTCCATATGGGTACCCCAAAATGTCTGTGGTATTTATTTGTCTCTCTGAAATGCTGTTGAATGTGTTTTTTTTTTTTTTTTTGTTTCATCAGCAAAGTGCCATGCTGTGTTTGCAGCTGCTTTCGCACAAAAATCCATGAATTAACGTTGATATAAAAAAGTCATTTTGGTCTCGTTTGTACAGTGATGAAACTATGCAGAAGCTCATCGAAGGCGCTCGGTCAAAACTGGGTCAGCTGAAGCCATATTATTTATTTACAGCACAATACAAAGAAATAAAAACAGAAATATTGACGATTGACATGAAGGAGCACAGTAACTTTTTGTACTGATTTTATTTTTGAATGTTCGGTATATCTATATTTTCATTGCGTAAAAAGCATTTTATATTATTTATGTTTTTACTGTTTGTAAATGTATTGTATTACAGAAAACCATGTTCACTGTTTCTAATGAGATATGACCATGTTGTTGGTCATTAAAAAAAAAAAAATACAGTACATATTCACAAATGAATTCTTGTTTTCCGTGTTTGAACTTTGTCATAGTAGACATTGCATAACGTAGATATTAAGATGTAATACGTTACATTACAATACAATTCAGTTCAAATTCAAATGAACTTGGCACATGGGAAGTCAGGGTAGGGGGAAGGGTTATTATAGCTATAAACATAATCTAAAAGCCTGATGTATGATGTTGGGAATGTAGCAGCTGAATCTTATCCAACCATGACTGAGGAGAGACGTCTGCGTTTCAGAGTCCTTCAACATCTGGTCCAGGGAAGAAAAGAACAGACGTACTAGCTTGACAACTGTGAGGCTTTAAGCGTGTTGACTGGCAGGTCACCTGTTGAATCATTTATGTCCATCTGCCATGAACGATCGGATACTGGCTACTTTCCAAAACATCGTAGACTGCACCTTTAAGTCCATTATTATACAGAATGTCTACGTGTGTGAATGTGTTATGGTAAATTGTGGTTTTTATAGTTGACGAGATGGTAATTCTGGACCTTAATGCTCTGTCAGTCGCTATAGCACAGAAAACAAGTCCATTCAAGGCAGTGATATAGTCTTTATTAATCTATATGCATTATACAGTTATTGGCTAAAAAGTCACCACATTAAAAACCATTGTGAAAAATGATTAAAATGAACAAGATCACAAAATTTGTCACGATAAACAAAATAATTGCAAAAAATGGTGAAAATGGACAAAATCTGAATAAAAATGAACTAAACCAGAAAAAATTGCAAGAATTAACAAAATAATAAAAAATTAAGAAATTAGTAACGACAAACAACCACAGGAATGAATAAAACTTAAAATAATGAAGAAAATGTGAAAATGAACAAAAAATTAAGAAAATTCGCAATATACTATAATAAACTCAATTAAAATGAGCAAAAGCAATTACGAGAAATGATCAAATGAATAAAAATGAACAAAATCAGAAAAATGCAACAATGAACAAAATAATCACAAAATTAGTGGCAATACACAAAACCACAGAAATGAATAAAAATGAACAAAATAATCAGTGAAATGTGAAAATAAACACAAAATCAAGAAAATAAATGGAAATTAACATAATGAAAAAAGTAAAATAAAATAAAAATGAACTAAATAATCAGAAAAATGTGCAAAAATGATGAAAATAATCACGAAAAATTATTAAAATGAACAAAAATAAAAATGAACTAAATCAGAAAAATGTGTGAATTTGAACAAAATAATCAAGAAATTAGTAACAATAACCAAAACCATGGAAATAAATAAAAATTGGCAAAATAATGAACAAAATATGTATGTGAAAATAAAATAATTACGAAAATGATTAAAATGAACAAAATAATGAATAAAAATGAACAAAATAATCAGAAAATGTGCTAAAATGACAAATCACAAATGATTAAAATTAACAAAATAATTAATAAAAATGAACTAAACAATCATAAAAATGTGCAAATATGAACAAAATAATCAAGAAATTATTACCAAACAAAACCAGGGAAATAAATAAAAATTAGCAAAATAATGAACAAAATATGTATGTGAAAATAAAATAATTATGAAAATGATTAAAATGAACAAAATAATGAATAAAAATTAAAATAATCAGAAAAATGTGCAAATATTTACAAAATAATCAAGAAATTAGTAACAATATACAAAACCACAGAAATAAATAAAAATTAGCAAAATAATGAAAATTGTGTGAAAATTTAATGTGAAAATTTATGTGAAAATTTAAAAAATAATTACAAAAATGATTAAAATGAACAAAATGATGAAGAGAAATGAACAAAATAATCAGAAAATGTGGGAAAATGACGAAAATAATCAAGAAAAATTACTAAAATGAACAAAATAATTTATAAAAATGAACAAAACAATCAGAAAAATGTGCAAAAATGAACACAGTAGCCATGAAATTAGTCACAATAAACAAAATAACCAAGAAAATGAGTGAAAAGGAACGAAATGAAAACAAAAATTGGTTTAAAAAAATAAATAAATAAACAAGAAAATAAATAAAAATAAACTAAAACAAAAATTGAGTAAAAATTAACAAGGTAAAATCCCCCCCCCCCCCATCCGGCGTGGGTCCGGTTGTGCGCCCGGGGACCAGTCACAGGGGCCGC
>JAQQAE010002443.1:0-22296 GCA_029823295.1 Pseudamia nigra
GGTGATCTGAAGAGGGCTGTGCACAGGAGATGCCCTCACAATCTGTCAGATTTGGAATGATTTTGCAAAGAAGAGTGGGCAAATATCACAAATATGAAAGGAGCTGCAACAACATATTAGTTTAAGGGTGTGCATATTTGTGCAACCAGGTTATTTTAAGTTTTTTTCCCCCTTTAAAGGTTTCAGTTTGTTCAATTGCATTGTACGGGTTATAGGTCACATTAAGGGTGGAAAAAGTTGTGAAATTATTTATCTTGGTGTAGATTTTTTTACATCACAAAAACCTGGCATTTGAACAGGGGTGTATAGACTTTTCATTTCCACTGTATGCTCATTTCCACCATAATGTTATTGCAGCCAAAAGTAATATTCGAAAATTTATTTGACACAATTCATTGGATTATTTGACCATGAAAACCTATCTTTAGCATTTGGAATCACATACATTTCATTATTAGTTCAATAGTTATTCATGAAAAATAATATTTCCATAATGGTGATTTTCTTCTGGATCTAGCTCCATGAATGTTGATATGTCAAACCCATGGGCAAATTATTGAATCTGCAGACTGTCCTCTACAATTTGGTGTCAGTTTCATGTCTGTAGCTTTATTTACTACCTTGCAGTAGCAATTTTGCTCAACCCCAGTAAGTATAAGCATTTTACATCACTGTATCCAGAATATTGTCCATATCTGGTTTGATACAATTTATTATGGTGTTATCTAGCGTTTTTTGGCAAAATTTTCTGGGTGGTATTTATAGCATTACAAGGATAAATGTTGAATTTGGCCCTGTCTCACAATGGTAAAGAATCTTCTGACCAATCCTGAAAATTTCATCCAAATCCGTTCATAACTTTTCAAGTTGTGTTGTGAACAAGCAAACAAAGAGATAAATAAAAAAACAAATGCAAACAAAAACACAAGCTAACTGGCAGAGGTATTAGAGAAAAAACACTGAACGAGAAAGTATGTCCAACTGGTGGTGTGTTTCAACAGAAGGAGTGGTACAGTACATATGTGTGTGGGTTTGGGGATGGAGGCTATATAACAGAGTGGAGTCATTTGCATCCATACATGCACGTACAATTGTGTAAACATCCAAAGGTCCATTGGGTAATGGATACAAACAGCCTGCGAGCGGCTGTTCAGCTGTTGATCCCCACTCTGCTATTTCTATCTCAACCCGCATCTTTGACCACATGACAACAACCGTTGTGTGTTCTGAGAGACACCTCACTTTTTGACCCTGGATTTCACAAGCTGTATCTGAGTGTGAGAGTCATCCTTTTCCTGTGGCTGTTTGAAAGGCCTTATTAATTCCTTGTACAAATCCCTGAATTTCTGTGTAAGACTGTACAGAATATTTGTGGTTTTGTGTACCACAGTAGCTCAGTAAGTGTGCACAGGCCATCATTTAGCATGTGCTGTGTGTGTGTGTGCATGAGAAAAAAAAGAGTTTGCACTAAGCCTGCTAGGTGATGCGTGGGGATTACTACTCACCGCCACCCTCAAGGCTTATCCCTCTGCTTGTTGGAGGTTCACGTTTATTTAAATAGCCTTCTAATGACTTGCAGAGGTTTTAGGCAAGGATATGCGCCAAAACAGTGACTATAAAATAATCAACTTCCTGGAGCCCGGAGCTTCCCACTGTTTGGGGAATGCATAGCCGCAGGCTGTGACAGTTGCCAGTCAGCATCTGAGCTGTGTCGAATTAGATCTGATCTCAACAGAGCGCCTGCTTTACGGGTGCACAAAAAATGGCAGACAAATTCAAGTAGGAGAGAAAAGGTTTGCTGTAGTGAAACACTGTGTAATGCTTTAGGCACTAACAGCACCATGTACTTGTGATACTGTCTGGGAATTCTAGCCTGGCTCACTCACTGATGTTTCACATCTCATAGCATCCACAGGGCTGGGAAGACGTATTTGCCTGATTTCTTTTTGTGTATTTCTCCCACTTGTTTTGGGTCATCGAAAAATATAATTTTAGACAAAGATATCCTAAGAAAATAAAAAATGCAGTTTTTAAATGATTATTTCATCTACCGAGGTGAAAAAACAATGCCTACGTACCTATCCCTGTGTGGAAATAGTATGAACTGATTAACCACATTTATTTTTGGAAAGCTGAGTTCAATTTCTCTAGCCACACCCAGGCCTGATTACTATCAGACCCCACTGAAATAGAAACTGTCTGACAAGGTGAAGTAGGGTAAAAGATCTCTAAAAGCAACACATCATGCCAATCTGAAGAAATTTAACAAAAGATAAGAACCCACCAGTTCATGACTTCACGTTCAGTTGTACTTGGATTACATAGCAGGACAATGATCTGAAACACACCAGCAAGTCCTCCTTTCAAACCCTCAAAAAACAAAGTGAGGGTTTGGCAGTGGCCTAGTCAAAGTCTGGACTTAAGTCTGATTCAGATACTTTGGCATAACCTTACACGGGGAGTTCATGCTGTAAAACACTCTCGTGTGTCTGAATTTAGAACATTTGGAAAAGAACAGTGAGCCAAAATTCTGCTGGAGGATGTATACTCTATGTTCACAATCCCCTTATTGGTAGAGGACTAATCTGTTATATACTATGATGAAGGCTTGTTGCTGAAACTCATAGGAATGTTGTTTTAAGGTCTGTGTGACTACGCCGAAAAGGTAATTTTTTTAAGGGAGTGGCTTGGAGTTCTGATGTTTTTTGACTTATTAATAGGGCTTCAACTATGTCAGATCGGCAATTTCAACAGTCTTTTACAAAAACTGTTCATGCATTCATGTAGAAAACTGTCAGGCAGTACAGATCTGGTGAGTTGATGGATATGTGCTTTGCCTGCTTTCTGAGCCAAATATATCACACTCATATTCTGATTGCAGAGATATTTCAGGTATGGCAGAGGGGATATATCACGCTTTGTCAGCAGAGGGAATATCTATCATAGCATTCAGATATATTTTACATGCACCCAAAAATACGCAGCACTTCTGGACAAAATGAACATGCCCACAGGTACAGAGAGGCATTGTCAACAGCCACACACATCCACTGCTGAGCATCACACACATATTGTATGTTTTAATGAGCCAAGTGGCTCTCCATCCCTGCAGGGTGGCAGAAAGTCATCAGCAGAGTTCACTTCCTCTCTATCTGCTCCAAAGACCAGCGTTAGTCACACAGTATCACACCTAACTTATTTCCTCACACATCCTCAGATTCTTGACTCCCGCTCGCTTGTTCTCACACCTCTCCCTCCCTCCGTCGCTCGATTCTTTCCCCATCCCCGCTCCTGACTTGACTAATGCTCGCAGTAGCTCTCGTTTCATACGCTGTTCATTCTCGCACTCTCTGTTCTTACACTTTCTTGACTTTATTCTGCCTACCTTTTTTCACCATCCTGCTTCTGCCCGCGCCCCTCCCTCGCTGTTCCCATTCCGTTTCATCTGCTCATTACCTGAGCCGAGCTTTGACACAAACACGGCTGAGGTAAAATGTCACACCTGGCTGAAACATTGATACAGTCATGCTGACATGTCACCATATCCGATCGATGGGATATACTAGGGATGAGGACACTTTTGTAAAGGCTGTTAAGTCGAATATAAAGTAATAAGATTTTACAATTTCAGGTATAGTCAAAATCCAAGTAATCCATGTCAGAATGACAGGCTAAATAGTGTGGATCTAACATCCTGAATTTACTTTCTGTATCATTATCTTCTGTCCAATATCCCATAAAGTAATTTCATTTGAAAATGCACACCCTATTGGACACATCATCAACAGTGAAATGAGAAAATAACATTTGTCTATTTGCTTACTGCTGAAATACAGAGGTGGGTAGTACTCAAATACATTTATTCTATTGGATGTATTTGAGTGGTGCTGTCAGAAATATATACTTTTAGTCAGTTCCAAGTGGCCACACCTCTGAGTAGGAGTCATGTATACAGTATATATACTGCTTTTTTTACAGACTGTCTCCAGAGGAAAACAAACACCAGATCATGCACTGATACTGTGTCAACCCACACCAGTAGCACCCAGCGAAGCAACAAAATGAGCAAAAATGAACAAAATAATCAAGTAAGTTAACAAATCAGCAATAAAATGAGCAAAAATGAAACAAATAAATCAAGTTCCTTAATAATATATGCATTAAAATGATTTAAAAAAGTCGACACGATAATCAATTAATTTAATTACATTTTTATTTGTATTGCACCAATCATAATTGAAGATTATCTTTAGACACTTCACAGTTCAAGGCTGAGACCTCAAGACTATCCAGAGAGTAAACCCAACAGAACCACCGAGAGCAAGCCAGGGGCGACAGGGGGGAGGAAAAACTTCCTTTAACAGCAGAGAAAAACCTCCAGCAGAACCAGCAGCTCAGGGTAGGCGGCCATCTGCCTCGACCGGCTGGGAATAGTGGACAGAGGAGAGACAACAGAAAAGAGTAGAGATGGAACAAACAACACAGACACTGGACGACGTCCACAGTCACTGGACCAATTCACAACCAGCAAAACACACAGCAAGGACATCAAGAGACCGAGATACCTAGGACAGAGGGAGGAAGCACAGAACTACAGGGAAAAATTAAATTAAAGTAAATTAAAGGGATTAAAGTAACTAAACAAGCAAAATGAGCAAAAATGAACAAAATAATCAAGTAAATTACCAAAATAAGCAACATATGAGCAAACATGAACAAAATAAGCAAGTAAACTAACAAGAGGAGCAACAAAATGACTAGTTTGTTCATTTTTGCTCAAAGTAACAAAACAAATGCAAAATGAGCCAAGATGAAACAAATAATCAAGCTATTTAAAAAATATGCATCAAAATGAGCAAAACTGAGCAAAGTGATCAAGTAACTTAATAAAATAGGCAACAAAATGAGCAAAAATGAACAAAAACAATGAAATAAGTTAAAAATGAGCACAAAAATCAACAAAATAGGCAATAAAATGAGCAAGAATTAAATAACTGACAAAACTGAACAAAAATCAACAGGCAAAAAAAAAAAAAATCAGAACAATCTCATGTACATGAACAAAAAAACACAATAAGTAAAACATCTTGTAATAAGCTGATCCTGAACCTGTCAAGTTTTTTCCTGATCATTGACAGTACACAGTGTTCATCAACTCCATGTATTTTTTCATGATTTTGAAAGTGTCACTTCACTAATAACCAAAAATGTGCATTTTACATTGTTATTACCTGTAGATAAATAAACTTCAAACACAATATAAGCTTGTTTTATTAGGTTTGATACACAGTTTAAATGCATTTCAATGATTTCACATTAATACTTAAAAGTGATGTTCCATTAGTTTAATTGACTTTGCAGAAGAGTCGAGCAGTTCATGAGCAGTTTAGTGGAAAAAATATTAAATGACTTACTAATGCTGGCCAAGAAACAAATGATGACTAACTGGGTGATGCATAACATGGATGGATGTCGGACAAAGTAACAAATTGTACCATAAAAAAATATAATTCATCTGGCTCATCTGAGTTCATGTTTGATTTCAAAGTGCTGTTATCAACAGGCTCAGACTACAGCGTGTCTGGATGCAGTTAGAGAAACCTACAGCCAATCGGAGCAACCGTCACGGACAAAAGCCAACGTTGGACACGTTGCAGTCACAGGTGGCAGCCATTGTACCAAACCCCACCTGACCTGCCACACAGCAGATAAATGGTTGTGACTGGCTCCACCCTATCGAGCCGCAGTGAAATCAGTGTGAATGGACTCGGACAGGCAGCGGACACTGTGTGTGGCTTCCACATTATTGTTTTCCAGTTATGCTCCAGAAGCAAACTGACAGATGGAAAAACATGCTGATCGGAATTACTCATGGCGTTATATATTGTTGGGATAACTGATGAGTATTTTTATTTTTAAAAACTTCACTTTATAGCATCCCACAGAGGCATAAATCACATAAATCTTTGTTTATTGCATTCATAACTTACACTTGACATGAGAAATGATACGATGTTTATCCAAAATTATACCATACAGTCAAATACTACAGTTACATTCTGTGCTTAACAAATTTATTAGACCCGCACCCAACAGCTGCCCTAAATTAACAGGATTAGTGATGACATTTTTATTGCTAACATATAATCATTGTTTTTATACACAAATTTTCAAATTTACTGTTTTACAAGAGCAGAAAAAATGATTAAGACGCCAAATTACACTTATTTCCTTGCATTCTGAACAGAAAAATGACTGTTAGTGGTTGGTTGGGTGATTAATTTCCGACTTCTCAGAGAAGTCCAGTGCACTGAAAGAAAAGGGTGAATTCAGTTTGAAATGCCTCACTCCTGTTCAAAATGGTAAAACACGGGGGACTCACTGAAAAGGAAGGAGTCCACATTAAAGCTTTTCCTCATGCTGCATGGTCTTTCAGACAAATAGGACAGGTGGTCTAATAAATCTATTAAGCTCTATTACTCTAATCTAAATAACTCCAGTGCCTTATTTGACACGGTATTTGTTGTTATGGGTAACACACCAAGACTAGTTTGAAAAAGTGGCTCTAGACACAACACTGTTAATATTAAAGTCAAACTGTCACCAAAACCATCAAGCACCATAATGAGGACCATTCCATAAAAGGAAGACTAAAAGCTACCCCTGCTGCAGACGATATGTTTATTAGAATTCCCAGTCTCAGAAACAACCCATGTACATCACCTCAGATAGTGTTTGAAGGTTGTTGCGATGTGGGGATACATTCAAAGTTATTAAGATTTTTCTTAAGTATTTCTTGCCATATAATGTATTTGCGCAGTACTTCTACTAGCACTAATATACGTAGTAGAGCTATTGACTTTGTACCTACACTTGTACAAGACAAGTGATTGTCTGAAGCAGTGGTTCCCAAACTTTTTGTTCGGGGGAAATTACAAATTGCCAAGACTCACACAAATCTATAAATCCAGAGGAGTGAATTTGTGCATAAATGAATGTTCTTGACCATTTTAACTGCTATTTTTAATGTTATAAAGCTTACTTTATTATCTAGGGCAAATAAATGATCCATTTTGAAGAGATGTAGGCTAAAGAAATTAGTTTAGTTTTATTTATGTGCTTTATAATATGCAGGCTCTCACCCATTCTCAAGAGTATTATCGTACTAGAAAGTACTCAGAGTGCAGACCTCCACCAAGGCAGATCTGTTTCTCTTCATAGTGAAAACCTACGTTCATGTCCCCCATAACTTTATTAACATGAAAGTAATTTTCTTAACTTCATTTGACACTCGTGATTGGATTCTTTGACAATGAAAACCTACCATTAGCATATGGAATCACATACAGCATATATCGTAATTAGTTCAATAGATATTCAAGTAATGGTGGTTTTCAAATCCATGGGCACATTACTGAATCAGCAGAATTTCCACCACAGTATGGTGTCAGTTGCATATCGACAGCTTTATTTACTACCGTACAGTAGGTAGTTTTCCTCATACCTGTAAGTGTAAGTATTTTGGATCATTATGTCAAAGAATATTGCTGATATTTGGACCAAACTTTGTTCTTTGATAGAATCTGTTATGGTGTTATCATGATTTTTGGCTACATTTTCTGGCTGTTATCTGTGGCGTTACAAGGACAAATGTTGAATTTAGTCCTATCTCACAATGGTGTAAAATCCTATAACAATCTTCTGGAGCCAAATGATCCAGATCACTCCTAGTTCTTGACCTTGGAGGAGGTAATCATCAGAACAATACAAATATTCAATATTAAAAACATAATTCTTGCTTGAAATGCCAATTTGTTTTGAAGCCCAAATTAGAGGGCACTCAGAGTGCATACCTCCGCTAAGGCTGTCGTTCATCCAAAGTGTTATGTCTGACCATACAAGGAGGTTATGTGATCATGCTGGTTTGTCTGTTTGTTTGTTTGTCTATTACCAGAATAACTCAAAAACAGCTGGATGGATTTGGATGAAATTTTCACCAGAGGTAGCCCTTGGGCCAAGGATCAATGCATTAGATACTAGAGGTGATCCGAATCAGGATGGATCAATTTTTTACTTTCTTTAACATTGTGAGCCATTTTTCACATTTTTGCTATTATCATCAAAAATATTGCACCAATCCCCTCCAGTATCTAATGGGTTCATCCGTGACACAAGGAAAATGTCATCAAAATCCATCCAGTATTTTTCTGCCAAGAAACAAACCAACATGAACACATAACCTCCTTGGTGGAGGTAATAAATTCTCCTGTGACCCACCTGTGGGTTCTACCTGACCCAGTGTTTGGGACTGGATGGTCTAAAGCACATGAAGAAGGCAAAAGTGGGCATAAATTAATATAAGACAAGGCACACGTGTGAAGTGAAAACCATTCCAGGTGACTATCATGTGAGAGAATACACAGCTGTCATCCACGCTAAATGTGGCTACTTTGGACAATTTACAACATAAAGCATGTTCTGGGTTGTTTAATACTCTTGTTGATGGTGTAATTCCATATGATTTATTTCACCATTTGGATGTCTTCAGTGTTTATGTACAATGCTGAAAATAATATAGCAGAGAAAAAAAATTGAGAAAAACTACTGCAAGTGTAGTAGTGTTGTTTTACGGTTTCTGTTTACTCTACCCACCACTGCGTATGAGAGTGTTCAGAGCTGCTGAGTTATTCCACAAAACATGCTCACATTTATTTTTGAGCGACGCAGGACACTAAATAGCAAAAAGCGCCACTCCAACACACAAATGACTGTATGATATGCAGGGGGTTAATAATCAGTATTGGCCCTGAAAGAACATAACAGTGTAAATATCTGAAGGCCAAATTTCGAACATATTTGTCTTTGTGCTCTCTTAACAACAGGGTTGCTGTGACCCACAGTGAGTGAGCCGGGCTTAATCACAGAGAAATATTTTTCAGCACAAGCACTGCCAGAGTTAGTACAGAGCTCATAAAACAAAAGCTGACACCATATGATCAGCCCCATTGTGTCTGCTGAGTTTCATCACTCACCGGTCAAAGGTTTAGTCAGACACTACATTGCGCCATCCTCCCACCACCACCCCCAGCATTAAGCTCCTCTTCCTGAGAACACAACTTAGTTTAATAAACATCCATCTAGTCGCACATATCTCAGAGGGGCACCGGCAAACATATTTGTTTTTTATTGGCGTGCAGGAGTCATCAAGTCACACTGGCGGGGAAATAATATTATTAATGGAAGGCAAATTAAATTAAAGCATGGATTTGACCGTGGGTTTCCTCAATGTCATGGGCTGACATACAGATTCCTCTATCTGCCTCCCACATACACACACGCACAAATACAAATAAATCCCTTTGCTGGGAATGAGGTCTCTCAATCTCTGCAAACAATCAGATAATCCTTCAGGAATCCTTCACTTCTCTTGGTCTCTCTATCACAAATGGAGAGAGAGGCAGAGGCAGGCAAACAACTACTCACGCCACACATACACACATACCGAATCGCTTCATAGTAGCTGTGTTTATCCTAAAACAGAGTATATCTTAAGCAGCTCAGGTGGCGTCAGGAAGTTTACCATATAAATGACCTGCCTGAAAGTCAGAAGATAACACTAACTCTGTCGAGTATGAAGTGTTTTGTGTGAGAGTGAATGAGCAGCCACGGCTGCTTGTACGAACGCCATGTGCATGTGCAGTCTTTGCGGTATATGTGCTGTCCGGCGGCCCATGTGATTGGACAATTTGTCTGCTTCTCCCTTAAGCAACGGGAGAGCAAGAGCAGTCCTCATGTCTATTGTGTATTTTGGTCACCACCACCATTTCAGGTTGCCAGATCTCCCTCGTTTCCAGCCTAACTCATTTGCCAAACATAACAGGGCTGGCTGAAAAAGAAGCCGACTGGCAAACAGACTATTGCCACTTGGCTGTGGCGCCGTGCCTGCTGTCTGTTACAGTGTTGTATTGGAAACTCCTCTGAAAAGGAATTTTTGTGAGCTACATGCACCTGCTTCAGCTTGTCGGGTGATGGAGTGCACAGTGAAGGTTTGTAGAAACATTAAGCCATGAGGGAAAAAAGAAGGTGATTTTTTATATCTGCTTAAACACTATCTGTCTCCCCCCACTTTACTTTTCCCTCGCTGTGTCCCTCTCTTCATCTGCCTCACAGTCCACACTAACACAATAGCTGAATTAGTATTTTTAGAAACCAGATGCCTCTGGAGAATTCTTCATCAAACATTCTCAAGACACTGCGGGCACACAAACACGATTTTTTTCACATTCACAAACAGACACACACAGGAAAAAAAACCCACACACAGTCCCCAAGACAGCGTGCAAACACATATCAGGTTTGGTATATTATCACATGGGCCTGGGAGAAGTTGGAGGGCATGGCTACAGTGTGCACAATACAGCTGAATTGGAGAATTACACAAGTCTTTGAACTCCCTGCAACAGGAGAGGCACACAAAAGACAGAACTCCAGCTTTTAAGCCACTTTCTGCCCTCCAGATACTTGAGAGTAAATAAAAAAATAAATACAAATACCAGCTCTGCAAGAGATGCTGACCTAAACATTTCATTTAACTGGCTAAAGAGGGATTAGCAGCTGTGGCTCGTATACAAACACTGTATCCATGCTCAGAATGAGAGAAAAGCAAGGCAGATGTCACCAAAAGTGAAAATAAAACAATGTAGTGCTTGTGCAGAAGTTTAGGGGAGGAAAACTCTGTGTAATATGTTTTGTTTTAACCCAGGGGTTGACAACCTTTACAATTTAAAGAACCATTTAGTATCTAGAGGTGCAAAAAAATATCCAAATCCTTTATGTACCATATAACAAATGACACATGTTGCAGCTGGCAACATGTTAGCACCAATTTGGCCATAATTTGTTTTTTTTTTTTTTTTGTTCATTTCATTGATTTTTTTACAGTCTTTTGTTCTTTTCTTTGATTATTTTGTTTGTTGTTGCTTATTTATGTTTTTCAGATTATTTCTTTTTATTTCATATCTCTTTTCATTATTTTATTAGAATTTTAGTTTATTTCGCTGTGTGTTTTTATGATTTTCCAGTTAATTTTGCTGGATTAATTGGTTCATTATTTTTGTTTATTTTTATTAACTTTCTTGATTATATTAATTTTTGATTGATTTAAAATGGTGCCAGTGCCAACACAGTACTTAAATTTGTAGTTACATAAGAAAACAACGAATGGAAAAATAAGCTAAAGGTAAGTGACAGTAAAAATAACTTTTAATGTCCATATATTGACCAAAAAAAAATTATATAAGTGCCATTTCACAACAGAAGAAGAGTAACAAGTGCACCGGGTAAACATGTGATGCTGTGGGACATGCAATGAGGCTGGATACCGGACCCGACAAAGTACATGTATACTAAAGTAAATGTTCAAACGTAGTGTGTGCAGCACTTTCCCAAAATAATTTACAACAGTGAAGCTAAAAACACAAGTCGGCCTTCAATCACTCAACAACATAGGCAATAGGCCTTCAATCAAATTATGCCCTGACAGAGTAAGATAAAGAAAAGTTATTAATGTGTGTTTCATGAGGAAGCGAATTGCACAGTTCCAGCCAGTGTTTACTGTTTTTGAATCAACAAACAAAAGGACAGCTGTGAAAATCATGAGCCTGTGTGTAGATGCACAGAGGTGTCCCCTCACTCACACTGGCTTCAAACACTGAGCCTGACTGTGCTTTCACTCACATGTCCTCCTCACATGTTTTATTGAGTTTGACATTTTTCTACCTTTCAAACCCTTAATGCACAATGTGCTACTGCAGTCTGCCTTCATGGTAAATTAAAACCACACTTTCCACTTTGATTTAAGTATTTTGCAGTGTTTTGGATGGTAGCTACTGGCTAAGCTAACTAAGTTAATTATTGACTCCTACTACTGCTTGAAATGTCAAGGTCACTGCCCACGGAAGGTAGAGAAGCTTACACCTCTGTGGATCTGACTCAGTGCGCGACATCAAAATGAGGCTCTGAAGTCTGTGTAGTGATTCAGCCTGGAAAGTACCAGACATGTTGGCAACAGTAACATATTGTTAGTGGCCTTTGGCACCCACCCTGATCGCTGATGATTCCGCAAAGGGAATAAGTAAAGAACATCAGTCATTCAATAGGTTTATATGACACCTAAAAAGGCAAATTATTGCATTAGTCAAATTAAAAGTGGACTTGAAAAGTTCATACAAACATGGTAACTGGACTGAAATCAAAGTCTTAACAGTGGGACAAACACACCCAAATAATGCAATTGAAAGTCAGTCTAGTCCTGCATGTACACAGACCAGTCAGACCGGAACGGGATGAGGTTTTCGACACGTGCTAGAGCTCTCTGCCAAATCCTGACCTGGGAGTCAAACAGCATGTAAAAAGGTAAACAGAGGAGCTCAAACAGAAGAAGCTAGCTGACTGCTAACTGTTGAATGTGACAAAAACTAGTGGAGTTTGTTTTTGGATGGACATAGAGAGACACACTGTGTACAAATTTGCAACATTGTTCATTGTCGTGCCAGTGTACCTCTGGGTTGCTAACTTGCTAGCTCACAATAGAATATTATTGTGGTCTGTCATGTGATACGTCAACTAGAAATGGCTCAATACTAACCAGCTGAATGAAGTCATATGAAGAGTGCACCTATCATAGCGGAGATGACATGGTTTCCAAAATAAATCGATTACACACCTGTACATGTATACTGGGACAAAGACAACAGTCCAATTAAACGGCTGGGCATGTAAACATACTGTGACACCGGACTTGAATCTTCATTTCAGTTCATCGCTCCCTGTGGCAGGTCAAGATGATGATTGACCTCTGTTTCACAGCCATTCTAATGGCCAATTATACTGCAGAGTGCACAACCTCTACATTCTCATCACATACAGACACTGACCATAAACATAAATCACGTCATCTCAACTTATTTTCTGGGTTGATACGATTTTTTAAACCCATTCACTGTTACAATATTTTTTTTTTTTTTATCAGTGATGCTAGGCAGAGACGGGTGCTACGTAAAAATTAAGTACTTGTACGTGTGTATTTTAGCTTTTGGTTTCTAGAGAGTGAATGAGGTGAGTGACTGCAGAAAGAAAAGAAGTCAGAGGATATTTTGGGACAGTTTCATAGCAGTTATGGTATAAATTAAAAATAAATACATCCACACCCTTGCATAGCCCTGCAGGAAGGTTCTGAGCACACTCACTTCATCCTGCACAATGCACAAAGAAATGTCTGTCACTGCATATGTGTGTGTAGCTGCAGCATGTGCATGGTGTCACAGATACACAGACCAGCAGTAGACCGAAAACAAAAGAGAGAGAGAGAGAAGGCAAGTCATCTACTGTAACTAGAGTCACATGTCTGGACACACTGCCTAATAGGAAGATACAGGAAGAGGAGAGTGTCTCTGCAGGTCAGTACACAGCTTCATTTTAATGGCCATCAAAGGGTTATTGCATGAGATCATTAGTTTATGCATGTTTTTTTAAAGGATAATCTCATGTATTATGTCTTTAAGATGACTGAATGAACTACACTAGTAGAGAAGCGATGTATATATAGTATAAAAGTCTAATGATGCAGTAAGCATACCTTCTTTTCCCAGTATGAAATCCAGGAAGTGGTAAGTATAAGCCACACCCACTTTAGTCTCCACCTGAGGCCGTCGCAGGGTGGAGTAGATGTTGCCTGGGCTCTGTCTCTCCTCTGCCTTCTTGAGCTTTGGCAGCCGACAACCCATTTCTTTGGGAGGAGAGGAAACAAGAGGAGAGAAAATTGATTGACTGACTGATGATTACAAACTGAAAAAAAAACCACACAGGCTCATCTAATCTTTGCAAAAACATCTTGATTATCCTCAAGACTTTTGAGAAAATATTCTGTAGCCTGACAAAAGTTGCACTGTCTGGAAGGTGTTTGTCCAATGACATCTGGGGTAAAGTGATCATAGCAATTCATAAAAATAAAAAGACGATCATACGGACAGTCAAACATGATGGTGGGATGTGACGGGCTACTTTGCTGCTTCAAGACCTGGACTTTGCTGGAATGGATAGAATCATGAATTCTACTCTCTATCAGAAAATCCTGAAGGAAAATATCAGTTTGTGACCTCAAGCTCAAGTGCACTTAGGTTATGCAGCAGGGCAATGATCTGAAACACACCAAGTCCAACTCTGAATGGCCCAAAAAACAAAATAAAGGTCTTGTACCATCGTAATCAGTGTCTGAATCTAAATATAATTGAAATGCTGTGGCTCAACCTTAAACAAGATGGTCATACTCAAAAACCCTCTAATGTGGCTGAATTAAGGCAATTATGCAAAGAAGAATTCTGACCCAGGTGACCTAGCTAATTACAGACCCATCTCCAACCTACCATTTCTAGCTAAAATCCTTCAAAAAACTGTAAGCAACTTCAACAGCATTTACACAGAAATAATCTGTTTGAAGGGTTTAGAGAACACCACAGCACTGAAACTGCACTGGTGAAAGTTATTAATGATCTTCTATTAGCTTCAGATGGTGGACTTGTACTTTTGGATCTCAGTGCTGCTTTTGACACGATCAACCATAAAATTCTGTCACACAGATTAGAACCCTCTATTGGGATTAAAGGTACTGTGCTAAACTGGTTTCAGTCTTACTTCACACAAAGATTTCAATTTGTACATATTAACAACCAGTCATCCACATAATCTAATGTTGGTTACAGTGTTCCACAAGGCTCAGTACTAGGACCAATACTTTTTCTTTTTGCCATTAGGTGACATAAGAAAGCACGGCTTAAGTTTTTACTGACTTTTATGCTGATGACATACAGCTGTATCTCTTCATGAAACCAGACCAATTAAATACTACTTCAATAAAATTTCATGCTTGTTTAAAAAACATTAAGGCCTGGATGACGTCTAACTTTCTCCTGCCGAATGAAAATAAAACTGAAGTTATGATTCTTGGCCCAAGGAATCTAAGGAGTACCCTCCCTAATGACCTCCTTAGCCTAGACAACATTTCAGTAGATCCCAGTACAATTGTGAAGAACTTGGGGGTGATCGTGGATCAGGATTTATCCTCCAGTTCTCATATAAAACAAATGTCTCTTCTTAACTCACATAGCCCTAAACAACAAGGCTCCATCCTATATCAAAGACCTTATTGTTCCCTACGAACCAATTGGACTTCTCCACTCTCTCAGTGCAGGCCTACTTGTGGTTCTTAGAATCTCTAAAACTAGACTGGGAGGCAAAGCCTTCAGCTACCAAGCTCCTCTCCTGTGGAATCAAATTCCAACATGGGTGCGGGATGCAGACACATTCTGTACCTTTAAAACTAGGCTTAAAACTTTCCTTTTTGACAAAGCACATAGTTAAGTCTAGATCAGGCAAACCCTTAATCTTCCCATAGTCCTAGGCTGCTGGGGGACAGTGATGCGCTGAGCTTCAATTTCTACCTCTTTCTTTATCTCCTTCTTTAATGCTGCCCTTACCTCTCTCTCTAAATCTCTTCCCTTTCTCTCACTCTTGTAATCTCTTCCCTTTCTCTGTCTCTCTCCCTCCCCCTCTCCATCTTCCTTTATTCTCTTCACCTCTCACTTCTCTAGTCACCTCTCTTTCTCTGCCCCTCTCTACCCCCCTTTTTTATTTTCTATTTTTGCAATACCGTGAAACTAACTTGCATCTTCCTTTAAGTCTTCTGCTTCCTCCCTCTGCCCTAGGTGTCCTGATGTCCTTGCTGTGTGTTTGCTGGTTGTGGACCGGTCCAGAGTCTGTGGACGTCGCCAGTGTCTGTGTTGTTCGTTGTTCTATCTCTACTCTTTTCTTCTGTCTCTCCTCTGTCCACTGACCCCAACTGATCGAGGCAGATGGCTGCCAACCCTGAGCCGCTGGTTCTGGTAAAGGAAGTTTTTCCTCCCCCTGTCAACCTCCGCTTGCTCTTGGTGCTTCTGTTGGGTTTACTCTCTGTATGGTCTTGAAGTCTCGGCCTTGAATTGTGAAGCACCTAGAGATAATCGTCAATTATGATTGGAGCTATACAAATAAAATTGAATTGAATTGAAAGAGTGGGCCAAAATTCTTCCACAGCAAAGTGAAAGACTCCTGATTGCAGTTGTTGTTGCCAAGGGTGGCACAACCAGTTGTTAGGTTTAGGGGGCAAATACTTTTACACATAGGGCCAGGTAGGTTTGGATAGCTTTTCCCCCTTGAATAAATAAAATCATCCATTAAAAATTCTATTCTGTATTTACTTAAGGGGCTATCTTTGTCTAATACTAAAATCCACTTGATTATCTGAAACATTTCAGTGCGTCAAATATAAAATAAAATAAGAAAGGAGGCAATTACTTTTATGTCTAAGAAATTGTATCCCTTGTATCATGGAGCTTCTACTGTTGCACTCAGAGATGAACTTGTAGCATTCATTACTACCAGCACATGCTCTGGGGCATGCACTTTTTGCACTACCTGCAATTTGTACCTAAAACATGAGACAAGACGAGAGGAAATGAAAGGAAAAGAATTTTAAAAAGATGAGAAAACCTGCGTGAGAGACATTGAACTGGACCAAACGGTGTGAGAGTACAGGATGTCAAACTCAGAGACTACAGACTTCACCTTCGTTTCCAACCTAAGGTGAAGAAACCACAGACTCGCCTTTAAAACCACTTACACTTTGGCTCCACTATCAAAGACCATCAAGTGGAACAGATACAAATGAAGGCAGAAGACCAAACAGAGAGTTAAAGCAATCCATTTAACCACTGAGGCACTTAAGGACAGGCAGATCAGACTTCTGCCCTGTACAGTCATAAAGAAAATGTCCTCGTTTTTTTCTCTACACTATATTGAACTGACAAATATTCTAAATATAAGATAGAGGGAGCATGAGCGTAACTGTAACCACTACTGCTTATGTGCAAGCACAAGATAGAGGAAATAATATATGTGGCCAATGTTCACACAGTCACAAAATGCACACACTTCAATAACAGTGAAGTATGAAAGTGTCAGCTATTACCTGCTTGGTGGGCTGTAATATGTGCGCATCTCCTAATCAAATAGGCCTGATTGGGAGCGACATGTTTGATCAAAATGAATTAAAGCTGAAATGAGTCTGATTTCCTGCCCTGTCAAGCAGAACAGCAGACAGGAATGGAAAGGAAGAGGTGGAGAGGAAACAAGAGGAGAGAAATGAGGGGATTCAAAAATTTAGGAAACAAGGAGAGGAAACAAAACTAGAAAAGTAGAAACAGGGAGATTAAACAAGAGGAGAGGAGAAAGTAGGAATCAAGGAGATGCAACAACAGCAGAAAATCCAACAGGAATGAAAATGGGTGAAGAGGAAATGAAAAGAGAGGAAGCAAAATGAGAGGAGATGAGATGAGAGGAAAGGAACCAAGAGGAGAGAGGAGAAAATCAGAGGAGGACAAAAGGAAAGAGATGAGAGCTACATTGAACCACTATGTAATTGGTATGGTGACCAAAGGGTAGTTGTGAAAACATGAACCTGCACTATTTCAGCACTCTTGTGTGTGTGAAAACCCCACGTATACCTTCAGGAGCAGGTGAATTTGGAAGCTTGAAAAATTCATTTTAACTCTCTCCTTCTCGAAAACTTTGAGGTCTTCAGAAACCGAAGTCTGGACTGCATCAAGAAAGCAACGACAACAGCTTTGGAGATAAATATCTGGGGATGGAAAATTGAGGAATGACGAATGGATTGAAGGAGCGGCCTGAAAAAAAAGAGGACAAGAGGCCTAAAGGGGTGTGGCCAAATATCATCAAGCTAATCTGATGCGACAGCGCTGCTCCCCTCAAACCATCGCCACAGTTCCACTTAATCTCCTCGTCTTCCACGGCTTGTGTAAGCCACCCGGTGAGGTGCACATCTGCATGTCTGCGTGCATGAGCGTATGTCTTCCCCAAAGGCAGGTCTATATTTGTCCCCGTATCTGTTTGGGGACAGAGTGACACAGTAACTCCCATTGGACCAAGTGCACGGACATTAACTCGGCTAACGATCCTAACAGGCTACATTAAGCTTAATATGTGCAAGTGTGTTCTGCCACTCACAGCTCTGATTGCATCATACATGCGTTTTGAAAGGTTGGAAGCTTTCAAAACGAAGCGCCTTGGACACATTTCCACACCTCATCTGTCTTGAGACATCACACTCTGTCATTTGGAAGTTTGCAAAGAACAAGCAATTAAGAGTCATTACGCTTTCAATACAACATGCTTTTTTATAATGACAACAAAAGAGGGAAAACAGAGATGGCGTTGTGGGGGTTTGTTTCTGGTCTGATTGTCTCATTTTAAAGTTTTCCCAAAATCTATTCATACCTCAATCAATCATTGTGAGAAATTTTGGAAACTTTTCTTTTTAAAGATCCTCAGAATAAGAGCTTTGACACTTTGATTGTGCAACGGTGGGACCCTTAATTTGCGATTTCTCCAAATGTGACAGTAAATATGTTTAATTCTTACATATCTGTGTAATATGAGTTGTCCTAAACAGAACTCAATCAATCATAACTTTAGACTGTATGACCTGACTTATGAACAAATGATCATACCTGCATGAATTTGTCACTAGTTTGCAGGAAATTATTTATTCATTCATTATGCTGTATATGTATTTGAAATGTATTCTGCTTTTATTTTTTTCTATTATTAATTTGCAAAATAAATAAATCACGTTGGTGAGACTGATGCTTTTATTTTAAAATCAGTCCCAACACTCTCCTACTCCTGTATTAGCGTGCCGCAAATCAGCATGAGGCTGCTCGACTGCAGTACTAGTGCTGCACAATTTACCAAACCGCAATGAAAACTGCAATATGAGACTGTGCAAGTGTAAAAGGGTGCAACTTAAAGGTCCACAAAGGCTCATGAGAGACCTAATTGTTCATTTTTTTTCTTGAGGGTGAGGGGGTTATGACATTTTGTTTATTAGTTTCCTAATTTTGTTGTTTTTTGTGGATGATTCCTTTCAGTGATTACCACTTAACTTTTTGGTGAGTTTTGTTGATTATTCTACTTTTGTTGAGTATGCTTTCTTCATCTTTAGTCAGCTTTTGTTTTGATTTTGGTTAATATTTTTGGTCAGTTTTGTCAGTTGTTATTATTATTGTTTGTGTTCATTTGAGTGATAATTTAGCCAAGATCGCTTTTTAAAATCCTTTTGTTCATTTTCTGATCATTTAATTACTTTGCCAATAATTTTCTTCATTTTGTTTATTATTTTTGGTTACTTTGTTAAGGTTTTAGTTTGTTTGTTGATTATTCAGCTTATTTTGGTTCATTTTCTTGATATTTCCCAGTGTTTTCTCTTTTCTAAGCATTTAGTTAATTCTTTTGTTCATTTTCTTCATTTCTGCAATTTTTTTATTATCTTCCTGATAAATTTGTTCATTTTGCTGAGAGTTTGTGTTTTTGGTCACTTGATTATTCTGCTCATTGTATTGAATATTTTTACTCACTTCTAGTCACTTTTTAAGTTATTTTTTGTTCCCTTTAGATATATTCTTCTCATTTTTTAAATTTACCTTGGTGATATTTTTGTATATTTGTTGATCAGTTGTTTTTTTTTTTACTTATTTTTGTACACATTTTAATCATTTTCATATTTATTTGATCATTTTGGATAATTTTTTTATCATGCTGATGATGATGTTGGTATTTATTTATTCATTTTGTTCATTTTGTTCCAACTGAACAAACGGAACAAAATAAACCCATGGTGACAGAATGGAACAAGTAACACTCAACAGCAAAAAAAGCCAAAGTGAACAATAAACAAACACAGTAATAAACAAATTGATCCACAGAATGAACACAAATGAACAAAACAGCCATGAAAATGAACAAATAATAGAAAATAAGGTACACAATGATTTTGAAAGTTACAAAATAATCAACAAAAGGAAGACATTAATAAAAAAAATATACAAATAATGAAGAAAAAAACTACAAAATGAACAACAAAATCTACAAAAATAAGCAAAAATGAACAAAATAGTAAAGAAATGTAAGTTAAAATAATCCATAAAATTGACAAAAATAAACAAAATTGACCTCAGAAAGAACAGAAAATAAGCACAACAATCATAAAAATGAGTGAATATTAACAAAAATTAATATAAATGACCAAAATAACCAACAAAGTGAACAAAATAAACACAACAGCAAAACAACTGACAAAACTACCCACGCAATCAAGAAAAGGAAGAAATTAACATAGCTGAAACAAATAATAAAGAAAATACTACCCAGAATGAACAGAAATGTAGAAAACAACAGAACAGGAATAAAAGTGAACGGACAAAAATATACTAAATTATGAGAAAATAAAACAATCAAGAGAATTGGCAAATGATAATAAATATAAAGGAAAACTGAAATAAAACAGGCTTTTCCTATTGTGTTCGTGTGATTCCAAATCCGCTTATTCTCACACGTATGTAGAAAAAGCACTTCTCTTCTTTCACTGATTTTTTCCTCACACTCTTTAACGTCACATTACGATTTCAGTCCTTTCCACATTTTTTGCCTGTTAGTCACTGCATCCTCTGCTCACTCCTTCTGTCTTGTGAGGTTTTTCAGGTGGAAACGCTCCCCCGCTGAGCCTGTGGAGTCTCATGAAGTATTACAATGTCTGCAGACAGACGGCGACCCAGCCTGACAGCCAATAGGGACCCGGGTTATGCTCCCCGACGGCTTCCCTCTGGGTATGCGCTGGAATAAGCTCTGTCTGCTAAAGAGACCAAAGCAAGTGGGGATGTTTAGAAGGGTTTGTCCGTGGCTGCAGGAAAAAGGGCTGCAAGGGTTGCATTTTGAGGAATAAGTGGAAGTAAAGCTGCCACTTGTTAATGCAGCACATCATCGGCGTCAATTTCAGAGGGGATATTGGGAATATCTGTAAAAACTAGCATTTGCCCCCCCTATATATAGCTTTTTGTGTGTAAAGATCCAGCTTTACATGAGTAATGGCATTGATTCACAGTTTATTTTCAGTTTCTTGATTATTTGTTCATTTTGGTTGAGTTTTAGAAGATTTTGTTCATTTACATTCAGTGCTTGTAAGTTAAAATCAACTGCTTTTTATGTTTTAACTTCCTTTTGTCACTTGTTTTGTTTCCTTCACTTGTTTGTTTAGTTTTGTCAATTATTTTGTTAATTTTCATGCTTATTTTCTTATTTCTTGATTTTTTAAAAATATGGTTTTACTCATTTTAGTGCTTTTGCTAATTCTGTTTGTTTTCTTGATCAATTTTACTCACTTTAACTATTTTGTTCATTATTACAATTTTTTGATTATTTTGTTCATTTTTACTCATTTTACTATTTTGTTCATTATTCATCATTTTATTGAATACTTTGTGTATTTGCTGATTTTTTAAAAAAATTTCTTGATTACATTGTACTTGTTTGTTTAATTCACCTGATTTTTTTTTCTTCATTCTTATGCATTTTGTTGTGTATTGTATTCATTTTTGTTGAGCTTTATTGGTTATCTTCATTATATTTGTCAGTTTGATTGTTTTATTTTCTCATTTGTTTTTTTATCAGTTGTGTTGCTTATATTGTACATTTTTATGAATTCAATATTTTTTCTTTACTTTTGGTCATTTTCTTGTGTTTTGTCCATTATTAAACATTAAATTAAATGATTTTGTTGCTTTGTGTTGATTTACTTGATTTCTTTGTTCATTTGGATCATTTTGATGACTTTGTTCATGTTCATTCTGTGCTCATTTGCTCAATCTCCTGCACCGCCCTTCCCCCCCCCCCTCCCATTTTACTCAATGAGCTGTGGCCAATTGTAACTGAGTATACGTACTGTACATTTTTTTCCACCATAAATGTAACGGAGTAACAATCCACTCAAGTACATGTAAAATACTAAATATACTTGAATACAACACACATCTACAATCACATTACGGCAACCCAGGCCACAGTTAAAATAAGAACGTGTTCTTAATCTATCTAGATTGGCTAAATAAAATGAATAAAAAGTCAGGGCATTTAGGCAACACCGCCTCCTGAAGTTTGACCTGAGCATCAGAACGAGGCAGGGGTCTGCAACCATTACAATACAAAGAGCCCATTTTGGACAGAAAGACAATAAAATATGTCTACAGCCGCAAAAATATCTGAACCACATATATATATACAGTGCCTTGTGAAAGTATTCGGCCCCCTTGAACTTTTCAACCTTTCGCCACATTTCAGGCTTCAAACATAAAG
>JAQQAE010002444.1:0-22294 GCA_029823295.1 Pseudamia nigra
GGAAAACTACATTAAACCATTAGGGAAATCTGATTTTTTTTTGTGAGTATTGAACAAATAACAAGTTTATCATTTGTTTTACTTGTCTTACCCCACTATGAAGAGAAACTGAGCTGCTCTGTGCTCTCTGAGTGCTTCTCATATTTTTCTATCAACTCTAAGCCAATACATATCATGCATATAAAAGACACTTCTCTGAGTTTTTGTTCAAAAGCAGCCTGATGTGAAAATGATTCAATAGCAAGGGTCTGCGAGTCAGAGCGATGCTGGGCTACGGTGTAATGATTCACATGGGGTTGAAGAGGTTTCAAGACAGAGAGCGATTCATTTTCCTCAGATGCCCTGGGAACAGGACACCTACAAGACGACTTCAAGACCACTGTTGACTCAGGCTAATTATCATGTCTTTTAAAAACACCTTTGCCGATAGCGATCTACCAGGTACAGTCGTCACATGAGTCACGTGCAGCGAAGGCGCTCCGGGTGCTAAGGCGGCGGCAGGGATCTGAGAGGTGTACTGGTATTCACACAGGAGTCATCGCCTGCCTTCTGGATGTGCTGAATGCTGATCTCAAAGGGGAGGCTGTGAATGCTGGAGGCAAACGCACTTTCACATCTGCCAAAGGCATCACACCATGAAAACACAGGCCCCGTGGCTTCGGTGGCGGGATTCTGTGAAAACTATACATTGCGGGGATAGCGACCACACTATCCCTGGTGGTGATTACATGTATTCCCTATAGGAGCCCACACAGAATTGAACCGAGTCAGAAAATCACAGTTTTTTTCATCTGTAAGAATTTTCCTATTACGTGTTTAGATTATAAACACAGATACACAATATGTGTTAGAAAATACCCCGAAACCCAATCATATTCATCCGTTGTGATGACGAATGACTGATTCAGTAGAATTTAAAATCTGCTTACATCTACTTATGTAATCTGGAATAATGAAAGGACAAGTAAGAACACAAAACTGGCAACAAAAAACATACAACATAATCAACAAAGGAACAAAATGGGCACAACTGAACAAATTATAGGAGAAATGGAATAGAACTGAACAAATTAAGCAACTGAATGAGCAAAGAGAACAAAATATTCTAGTAGATTTTAAAAAATGAATAAAATAAACAATAAATAAAGAATAATTGAACAGTCAGCAACCAAAGGAGAAAATGTGAACAAAAATAACTAAGAAAAGCAAGAAATGGAATGAAAATTTGCAAATTAAGCAACAAAATGTACCGTACTGTATGAGAAAAATAATCAGGTAAAAGAAGAAAAACTGAACAAATTAACTAAAAAAGGTCATAAACAAACAAATGACGCAACAAAATGAGTTTAAAATGAATAAAATAACCAAGAAAATGAACCAAACTGAACCAAGATGCAGGACATGGTACATAAATGAACAAATTAAGTAATGAAATGGCCAAAAATGAAGAAAAATAATAAAGAAATGAGCAAAGCTAAACAAACTAGCAAAGAAATTGAAGATAAATTAAATAAATATGCAATAAAATGAGTAAAATAATCAAGAAAATGAACTATACGGTACCAATATGAACAAAAAGAAAAAAAAGGAACATAAATGAAGAAATTAAGCAACAAAGTGGGTAAGTTGAGGAAAACTAATCATGAAAATGAGCAAAACTATACAAAATAGCAAAGGAATACAACATAAATGAAAGAAATATGCAATAAAAGGAGCAAAAATGAAGAAAAAAAAACTAACCAAAAAAGCAAGAATTGGAATGGACGCCACCTGATGTTTTCTGAAGGGCCGTTCTGAAACCAATCCGGTTGTCACTTCCTGGACGACGTCTTGGAGCCAAACACAGGATGCAATGACATTTGGGCGATGGACAGTGGGGCTACCGGAGCGCAGCGGGCCAGGGGACTCATGGGAAAGCTAATGCTAGTCCGACGCAGTAAAACTACACCATGCAGTGCCAAACAAAGTCATATTACTGCATTGTTAGTGTAATCACTGACCTACAACTGCAGTCAAGCGTAAAAACTCAGGTAAAACTATGCCCATATTGAATAAATAGAAGATACAAAGGTCCGACTTGGTTCAACTGGCAATTTGAGTTACCATAGCGACATGCCAATCAAACCCCAGGATGGCAGCGATATCTAAATAATGGAGCAAACATTTACAGATGGACCACCAGGGTCCAAATAAAGCTTTTGAGACCATGATGACTCATGGAAAAAATGTAAAGTGTTTTCAGAGAGAAGTACAATATACAGTCGCTCTTATTCTTGACTTAGAGATGAGTGAACGGTTCCCCAGTGGCCACGGGAGGTATTACAACTTAAAGTTACTGGGTCATTGTCCACTGGCTTTGATTCAATACAGGAGGAAAATGCAATTGAGCTTAAATATCAGTCACATTATCCTCTTTTTAGATCATAGGAATTCATTAATTTTCTGTACAGGAAGCTTTGACTCATTGGTGATCACTGCTTTATGATTTGGATTATGATTCAGGAGTGGCTTTTCTGCATTTAAAGAACTCACCAGAGCATGACCAGCCACTGCTAGAACAACACAGCACGGTTCAATTGATTACAAGCAAAACATATTACTATGCAGCGTGGAGAGACTGGTTTCATGTATCAACAGCCTAAAGGAGTCACCTGGGTGTTGATTATTTTATTTTCCTTTGCCATCCTTCTCCTTCTCGATCTCACCGCCTCGAGAATGAGCGTTACAAAAAAAGACAGACTCACAGTGAGGCGAACTGTGAAGATTAACGGGTGAAATACTGGTTAATCACCGGCTTTTTTTTAGACATCAATCGCGCTCCTGATTGTGAGAGTCAGCAGAATTGCTGTGTGCAAGTCCACCCCCTTCATCTCCTCCTCCTCCTCCTCCTCCACGTCCGAGATGAATCAGGCGAACGGAGAGGAGTAAAGTGAAGCCTGACACCCATCTGGACAACAAATAGCCATGTAATACGCATGAGGATGGAAAGGCAACATCTCAAATTTGATCTCATCATTTTTTCCTGCTGAGAAGCACGGTGTTGCTTCTGTGCAACATGTCAGCTGCAGAGATGTTTCCTGGCATACACAGTATAATTAATTTCAGCTAAACGGGGCAGAATATGGGACCGGTGCAGTAGGATATTGTGCAAACCCTTACATGCATGAATTATTTTTAAAAAACTGAGGTTGTGACATTACCGGCCTTGTGGTACTTTCCAAACAATCTTTAAAATAATGTCACCTATTTTAAGCAAAGTAGTTGCTGAAAATAGTTACATTTCGTCCATCAGTGTAGGTCAGTTTAATGAAATACGATCATAATTATGCTGTATTACTACTTGACAATGTATTAAATATATGACATACTTGCGCAAATTGAAAGTTTTTTTTTTTTCGGTCGTTTTTCTTGACTGTTCATTTTTTTTTCTGTTTGTATCAGATTTGGGTTATTTGTTTCTTCTTTGTTGCATCTGATTCGGTTCATTTTCTTGATAGGTTTGTTCTTTTGCTGCTGATTTTATTTGTTTTCCTTCTGGTTTTGGTGACTGTTTGCTTTGTTCATCTTTCTTCTGATTTTGGTCACATTTTCTTCATTTTTTTATCATTTTGTTCATTTTCCTTCTGATTTTGATTATTTTTCTTCGTTTTTTGATGGTTTTGTTCATATTCCTTCTGTTTTTGTTCACTTTTATTTATTTGCCTCACTATTTTGTACATTTTCCTTGTTGTATCTTCTTTTTACTGATTATTCTGTTAATTTAAGGTAAAATACTCCCTGTCTTATTGTGTTTTCCTCTACTTTTTGCCTTATTTTTTTAATTACTATGAATAGTAATGTCACCTTGTTCTTGCTTAATGTAGTGAACACCATTTGTGTTACAGTTAATAACTAAGGGCATCTTAGAGCCACCAAAGGAATAAATAGCATAATAAACAATGCATGATTAATTTAGCCTTTCTACATTTTTTTTCTGGCAGTGATTTTTTTGTATTATGTTATTTGCACTGCGTCTGTGTTTACAATGCAAGTGTTGGTTGTGTTTTCTTCTTTTTCATTGGGCATCAATTTTGTCTGAACATTGGGAGGGGGGCAAAAGAATCAACAAAATGAGCAAAAAAATGAACAAAATAATTCGGAATGTCTGTAGAACTGAACAGGATACTCACATAAATCAACAAAAGTGAAGAAAATAATAAAGAAAGTCAGAGGGTGAAGTCAGCTCGAGAGCAGCCACAGGCTGGAAACATGTTTATTTCAGAGTTGGTCATTTAAACAGCGATTGACCAATGTTCTTTCAAGTTACTGCAGTTTGTGACGACACCACATGGGGCATCATTCATTGTATTTTTATTCTTATTACAATAGCCTGGACGTCAAGTGAAATCATGGCTGTAATAGTGTTAAAATGACTAAACCTCTAATTACATCCTGAGGATATTTTACAGGCTGATCAAATTATTTTCTAATTGCTTTAATTTTCTGTGTTGGAGTGTGATTTCAAAATACTTTTTTTGTTATGCTTTTTTTCAGGCTCGCAGAATGAAGAGGCCATTTGGACACAACCTGCTTAAGTAGCGAGACAAAAGGGAAGACGTGCCTCATAAATGAAACAATGTACTAAAGAAGATAGATTGGGGGGAAAAAAGAGAAGGAGGGAAAAAAATCCCAAGAGGGGTTAAGTAGATGTGACAGGAGAACACAACGCATGGAAGATTAGAGCGTTCTGTCCGTCAGTGTGCACCTGAGGGCTTGAAAACACCGTTACTACAAAGTCGTGTTTGGGGGAAAAAGGCAGAAAAGAATATAAAAATGAAAGGTGCAACATTCCAGTGAATTTTACATCAACTCCCTTGCTCTGGGGCAGTTTGCAAGACTTATGATGCAGATCTGTGCCGTCGATCTTAGGTCCGAAATGATGCCGTTTGAAATCAAGTCTGTTGCGTGTAAAGTAATCGGTTTCTTTCATAATTGTTAAGTCAGTGCGGCGGAGTGTGAACGAGTGGGAAGAACACAGTGTGAAGTTCAAACTGGAAAAAGTAGGTCACCTTTGTAAACACTTTGATGCGAGTTTCTGATGCAAAATAAATAAAAGGGAACGCCACGGAGAGGTAAGAATAGCTTGATCTTGAAATGGCGTCAGGCTGGTTTGTTCGACTGTTTCATGAAACGGTGTTAAAAGGCAGCGTTTGTCTCCAGTAAAACTAAAGCAAAGGGAACGTTCACTGATTTTAGAAAGTTGCAGACATGAAACGCTTTTCATGAAAGTAAAGCTAATAAAACCTGTTAGACTGTTGACATTGTACAATCATGGTGGTTCATATTGAGGATTTTTTCATTTTTAAGAGCTGTAGTGATGGGTTAACAGAAAAAAATGCCGAAAAATGATGGTTTATTTCTTAAGTTGAGGCATTTTTTTACTACTTGAAGCACTTCTAATATTATGTCAAGTCTGAATTCTGAAACAATATGCAGCTTAATCCCAGAACAAGTGCACGTTAAGTCATCACTCCTTATTTAAGCCTCGTAATAAATTACATGGTGCAATATTTTTCCAAGTTATCCCGAATGGTAAAAAATTTGCAAAAGAAAGCCTTATGTGTTATGTCATGCTCAAAAGTAGATGCCCCACTGACTCTGTTCCACTATGTTTTTTTGAAGCTTAATGAATATGATATTTTTCCGTAACACTTGTATTATTATCAGGTTGTATATAAACTCGATTACAGATCTCATTCCAGTTTAACTTCCTCTGAACTTCTGAAAGATTAGAAAAATAAAAAAACATCTTTTAAAAGTGCTGTTTCCATTAGTTCTACATTATGATTGTCTTGCTGTTGAATTTATATTTTGGACCAATGCTAGGTGATGCTTTTGGACTTTTAGATTTAGGCATTATATGGTTCTTAATGTATTTGTCTGTACTGTTCATTTCCTTGATTATTTCAATCATCATTTTTGTATATTTTGTGGATTGTTTGTCATTTTTTGTTATTTTGTTGCTTATTTGATTCATAACTTGATGATGGTGGTCATTTTTGTTTGTTCTGTGTTCATTTTGTGGATTAACTTCTTCATTTTTTTGGCCATTTTTAATTTATTTTCTCTGATATTCTGTGCATTTTTTTGTTATTCATAAAATTACACACACAAGAAAAGTACGCAGAAAACGAAGAGTTTGACGTCCATTTTACGGATCCAGGGAAACCTTAAAATGCACAAATATAAAACACCACAACATAGAAAACTTTGACTAAGTCCTAAGTGATAATGAACTGTATCTTCATATTGTCCAAAAGACCATAGAGGTAATTTGTGGAGCATTTATGACTGTGAAACAACCAACAGTGTTTCCTCTCGGTCCACGGACCCCAGCCGGTCCAGGCAGGCGGATGGCTGCTTACCCGGAGCCGCTGGAAGTTTTTCTCTTCCGTTAAAGGATGGTTCGATGGTCTCCAGAGGAGGGAGTCCCGGGTGTGAGCGAGCAGGAATGCTCCTTCGCCGCTTTCTATTTCTACAACCTCATTGTGTTTGTGTTCTGATGATCCTTGCATCGTCCCAGTCCACGATGTGGTCGTTTCATTTACGGCGGGGGGCGAACACAGAATTGAATTATCAGCCGACAGGTGACATGTCACAGCGGTCAGATGACGCCTCTGAGGAAAACTGCAGGTTTAAGTCGAAACATGTCAAGATAAAAAGAAACGTCTCTTACTTATACTTTGTCTGATTAAAAGAAACAGCCAACAATATCATTGTTAAAAAAGAAGACAAAATTAACCTACAAAAGATATGAATTGATTTTCCTCACAACATGTATCTAAGCCTGAATACAAAGTATAAAATACACAAAAGGCCTGGGGTGAGACCGAACCGGGATCATCTGGGTGATGGACTTCACTCCAGACAGGACCGGGTTCATCGTATCACCGGTAGGAGACAGAACCCACGCTGACACGGTGACGACATGCAAACTCCACACAGAAAGGCCCTAGTGCCAACCACTGCACCACTGCGTCATCTCATTCTATTTTCTTAATGGTTATGTTTACATTTTATCATATTTTTCCCCCAATGCGATCATCTAGTTAAGTTTAAAAACATATTACACCGGTAATACGACCATCATCATCCCAACCTCTACTTGTCTGAGCGGATCCTCCTCATTTATCCGAAGGAAGGACGCCGTCCCCGGGAGGATTCTCGACTTTGGAGCTGATTGGACCAGTCCTTGGTAAGAGCAGATGACATAGATTTATGCAAATTAATCCATCTGAGGATCCTTTGTTGCTGTTTGAGAAAGATTGATGGTGTGACCCTCCTGAAGTGCATCATGGGAATCACTGAGATGTCAGATGTTTGAGTCTGACTTCATTCAACCCTAGAGCTACGTATACGGCCACGTTATTCATGTAGGAGGCTTGTTATTAATGGCAACAAAATGTCAAATATCAGCAAAAAATTATGTGGTATCAGTGTTCAATATTTACCATTAATTCTGGTCATACAGTAGAACTTAACCTTCCAGATTAAGTAAAAAAAAAAATTTACCCATGCATTTGTTACGTCTGGGCTGGATCATGGTAACTACTGGCAGGATATCGAAATAAAGACATAAAAAGACTCCAGCTGATCCAAAATGCTGCAGCACAAGTTTTAACTGTAGTAAGAGAGATCATATTTCTCCAATACTGGCTTCTCTTCATTGGCTGCCTGTAAAATTCAGAATTGAATTTAAAATCCTCCTCTTAATTTACAAAACCCTAAACAATAAGGCTCCATCATATATCAAATACCTTATTGTTCCCTATCAACCAATCAGAACTCTCCGCTCTCAGAGTGCAGGTCTACTTGTGGTTCCTAGAATCTCTAGAACTAGACTGGGAGGCGGAGCCTTCAGTTACCAGGCCCCTCTGCTGTGGAACTCGGCCTTGAATTGTGAAGCATCTAGAGATAATCATCGATTATGATTGGCAGCATACATATAAAATTGAATTGAATTGAGCTGCGATCAATGCCAGAAGCTGACATTTCTGCATTTATTGTATTTGTTATTCGTTTCGTGTTTCCATCAGTTGATGCACATTTACCCCTTTAAGCAACAAAGTTTTTTGATGAAAATTGTCAAACAATTTTAAGATTTTAAGATGTTTTTGAAAATGGGCATTTAATTGAGGTGATGACAATGCGCCTACTTTTCTGTTTATTACGTAATTCCATGTGTTCTTCCACAGTCTGGGTGTCTAAAGTGTACTGGTTCAAATAATAAAATCCAGTAAAACCACTGAAGGAGACAGTGTTTCAGTATGGTTTTACTATTTTACAGAGAGCAGAACTTTAAGCCAAACACTTTACTATTTACTTGATATCTTACCGAGTTGCTTCTTTGCAAAAAGTGCAGCAAAGAGGAAAAAAAAATAAATAAATCACTGATTCATTACTCTGTGTCAACTGTGCAAGAGCCTGTAATAAATGACACTGGCCGAAGCTGAAATTTGGACTTGTGTGGTTCAAAATTAGGTCACAAAATGTGCTTAAAACATACAGTGTATGTCCTGCTCAGGCAGACCGAGGAGTGAGGGCGAGGGCGCAAACCGGCGCACGCCGGAGGAGTGAGGGCGAGGGCGCAAACCGGCGCACGCCGGAGGAGTGAGGGCGAGGGCGCAAACCGGCGCACACCGGAGGAGTGAGGGCGCAAACTGGTGCACGCCGGAGGAGCGAGGGCGGGGGCGCAAACCGGTGCACGCCGGAGGAGCGAGGGCGAGGGCGCAAACCGGCGCACACCAGAGGAGTGAGGGCGGGGGCGCAAACCGCTCAACAGACACACAACACATCCTGCAACAAGTCAAGAGTGATCCACAAGGGCCATTCACACTAGAAATCAAACGAGACTAATTCATGTATCCTGCTGGTCAAAAGTTTTAGAACACCACGACTTTTCCATTTTTTTTGTTGAAATTCAAGCAGTTCAAGTTCAATGATTAGCTTGAAATGGTTCAAAGGTAAGTGCTGAAGTGCCGGAAGTTAAAAAAAACGTTAAGGTTACTTTGAAACTGACAAATAATGACATTTCAGAATTATACAAAAAGGTGTTTTCAGGGAATACGACACGCGTTAACAACTTAAAGCTGTTCTGCGACAATAGAGGTTGATCAAGTCTTGAAAGTTGGTGCAACTAATTCCTAGTTTGCTTGATTAATTCAACCTCTGTTAATAAAAGCAGTGGAACACACTGTGGTACCATACTCTCATGAGCATTATTTGTGCAGTATGATACTGCAGAAAGAATTTGTGTTGCCATAAAAATGGTGAGAAAAGCAACAAAAACAATGGAAGAGACAGACTTAAACGTGTAGATCTTTCCTACAGAAATTGTGAAGAAAGTCAAGGTGTCAGTGAGTAAAGTTTCCTTCACCACCAAAAAGCACTCAAACGGGGAGAATGTGAAATGATTTAAAAAATTAACAAAATAATCAATAATGTACAACATAATCCATTAAATACACAAAAAATGAAATTACTAAAAATGATCAAGTTAACCAGATCAAAACAAAGGACAAAGTAATAAACAAAATTTCTGCCAAAATGTGCACAGTATGGTCATGTGGCACATAGAGGATTCAAACATTTTTTGTTGCTCTCGACATACATGTTTTTTTTCTTCTTTCTGGGTAAAAATGTGTTTTTAGATCATAAAGGTTGCCGACCCCTGATATAGTAAAAACTGCTTCTTATATTTTAAAACGTGGACATTTGTTGTCAACAAATTCTCACTTCAGTCGCCACATGCTGACATTTGGATACATTCCAAGTCATCACACACTGGCGTGCACAGACCCTATTGGTCTTCAAGGTCAAAGGTCATTTGATGAGTCAGGTGAACATTTAGTTATCAACTCTTTCCCTGCCAGCATTTTGCAAAAAAAAAAGTTTCCTGCCACCACCAGCATCTTTTAAAGGTTTTTACTTATTTTTCAAGACCCACAGAATGTTTCTGTAAACGTAGAAAGCTAGTGAATATATCTTCACTCGTTCTTTTTACACCCACACTTGAATATTTATCAGTTTCGTAAAAGGCATAATTTTGAACAAAAAAACTGAGAAAATTGCAGTTTTGTCAAAGACATTCGTTCATTTCCATGACACATACTATTTCCTATTTACCATCTCATCTGTTACACCTCAGTCGTCGGTTCCATCCACATCTTCAGGTTTTCTGTCTGTCAAACGTGGAGAACCCTCACGTTCCCCCGACCCCGGCCTGGATAATACGTCTTTCATTTCCAAGAGTCCTCGTCTCCTTTTATCCTGCTTTCGCCACTCTGAACACTTGTTTGCCATCCAAAAAGGTGAAAACGCCTCTGAAACCAACCTTTATTCCTTCTTTTCTTGCCTTTTCTCTCATAGACCACAGTTCATCTTGAGCGTGGATATGCAGCTCCTTGCACACCTTGTGCTTCCATGATGCTCATCAGACGTCATATGCTCTGTGAGTGCACCTTGACTTTTCTGGGTTTGTTTTTTTACATTCTTTGAACAGGGACCATGATTTCAGCTGTTGTTAAACTCAGCACAGCAGCTGGATGACATGCTCTCTATCGCTCTCTTATCTTTTTGATTTGTAGGCTCCTTCTTCTTTTGTATCTTTCAAACTCACCACACTTAATTGAATATCACAAAGACAAATTGTCAAATGTCAGAACTAGGGAATTTATGTATTCATCCATGTACATTCTGTACTTTATGACCACTGAATATGAGAATGTATATCATTAAAAAAACAATTTACCCACAAGACATAATTCACTCACAAGGTCTTATTTCATGAAATGTCATTTGTTGGACAGGATGTTTCTGTCATGATTATCTGAACAAACCATGACCTTAAAGTCAAGTGAATTTTCTTAAAATGCAGAAAACAAGATGAGTTTTAGGATGTTCTACCTTATAAATGGGATACACGGTAATAACAGAATTAATACGAAGATAATGCGAGATTTAGGAGCCTCGTCTGCACTCGCGCTGCCGAGGGAAAACAACACCAGCTCTAGTTTCCACCGGACCCATCCATCCTCATCACATCCTACAGAGGCTTCTGACAAACTCCATCACCGTGTGGTTTGGCAACAGCAGCACCGCTGACTAGATGCTATAGAGGATTGTCAACATCACTGGCCTGCTTTTTTTCTTCCATTCGTTCCAGTTTCTTTGCTCAAGCTCCTCCAGACTCTACTGTAACTGTATTTATTCATTCAACCTTTATTTTCAGTCAGAATGTATATTGAGGTGAAGACCTTATTTTCAGCGTAGTCACATGGAAGAAGCACAGTAAAAGTGCACAATAGAGATAAAGATAATGAAATGCAAAACAAAAGCAAAATACAGCTTGTTATATATGGATACGGATTATTAAAATTGAAAACATATCAGCTGAAAAGGGTGCACATGAAAAGGCAGATGTGAGGTGAAAATAGAAAACCTACCTCATAGAAAACATTCTTTTACAATGCAGAGGTAAACATGTTTATTGCTATAAGTTAAATGAGTTTTCTTTCTTAATATGACCAGCATCGTAGTCACATGATGATGAGTGTTTATCTAATCATGTCCATCGTGTGTGAATTTTACTAGATGGTCAGTACTGAGCAAGGTCAGATTTTCACAGCACGTATTTTACAACATAGACGTTATATCAACTTCAATCCCCAATAAATATGCATGTTCACATCACGGAAGCTTTAAAATGTTTATGTGTTTGTAGTGTACAACAAATAAACCTTTCCATTTTCACAGTAGTGCCAGCGTTTGAGAGCTCGGTTCTGAGCCCAGCTGAGCTCCAGCTCCTGTGAGCAGGTGAGCTGCAGATTAACCAAGCTCAAACGGGGGCTGTTTATGTTTTGTTGTGAATTGGCTTGTGGTTTGTTCTGGCAAAATGAATTTTGACAAAGCAGCGTTGAAATGTGGCTTGTGTTATATTCATTCATTCATCAGTCTTAAATGAAAATTGCAAGCATAAGAGGAAGATTACTTCAGACTAGCTTGGCTGTTGACTCCCTACAAGTAGAAGGGGTGGACTTTTATTTTTATTTTATTTTTTTATTGTATTAATGCCGTTAATAAAAATATGCTGAGCAGCAAAGTGACAAATAGAAATTCATCAAGTCTGACAGGGAAAACTTTCTGGAGCTATAATAATCTGCATCTGTTCAGGTCAGTTACAGTGAAACATGCAAATGTACATTTTCTTCCGTTATCAGCAGTCAACAATAATCAACAAGGAGATTTGATTCCATATTGTGACACATTTATTTCCGTGCTGTTTAACTGTGTCTATTACAGGCTTCTGTGTCGGTGTTGATACAATAATGTTGATTGATTTTTTTTTCTTGGTTTTCAAAGGGCCTCTGTTTCCTTTACTCACCTTCAGCCACGTTTGAGCAGAAAATGGTCTGATTGGTTGAAATACAGGTCATTCCCTTGGTGACTTTGGATCAGATTTTGACACAATTATGCTGTCAGGACAGAATAATGCACTTTTCATAATTAACGTGAGGAATATTATATTGATTGCGTCACAAAAGGTCATGCAGACATTGCATTTTGTCTTTGCCTCAAACTGAACTTTGTGCAAAAGTTTGCACTGTTCTGTCCATTCCTGAGATATTACGTTTTTGCGATGGTGGACATCTTAAAACATGGCTGCCACGTTAGATATTTATATCCATTTATGTAACGGATGCATTTGCGATAAGTTCAATGGAGAATCACTGCAAAATGTGATGCTGGTATTTCAATGTGCACAATTTGGCTTCAAATGGCCTCGCTCCACTATACTGCATCTTTTTTTGGATTTGTTTTTTCTCAACATTGGTGAGGAATTCAGTTTGTTTGTCAAGACTGCACATTGATTTTTTTTTTAATTATTATTATTTTCAACATTGAACATTAGAGCCTGTGTCCACAGAGAGCATTTTTAGTGCTGAGAGCATCGGGTTTCCGTTCATATCCTATGGAACTCAGCTCCATCAGCGCTAAAACACCCTCAGCTTACAAAGTTTTTTAAAATTTTTACGTTTTGCCATGATGCAGCCACAGATGCACCTTCGACCCATTCATGCGATTAGGCTGTGACTTCGTCAGTATCCTTGCAAACAGTGAACATGATGTTCAAACAGGCTGTTGCACCCCCCACCCCACCCACAAGACCCTGACGCCGTGCATGTCTGAAATTATCAGTTCCAAAAAATCTAAATAGGCTCCATCTTAACAAATCAGCCACAGATTTTAATTTTAATCCACATATAGCAACATTTCAAAATGTGGACCTTTCAGAAGTCACTGTCTGCCAAAGGACCAGTGACCATAGCAACAAAAACTGCTGGCTGAAGCGCTGGGCAGTCGTACCCACAAAGAAACACAGAGTGCTGCAGAGAGCTTTAGACCATCAGGTGTCTTGTGCACAGGAAGTGTGTGTGCAGAGTCAAAGCTCTATTAGTGCTACTACCACGACTGTACAAATGATATGATCGCAAGATACCGTAAAGGGGAAAGAGTCTCAGTCATCACTACTTTAAGAAATGAAGTTTAACCAATCTCAGAAACCAATTTACAGCACCTTCGACCACCCACTGTTCCTCTGCACGAGGCAACTAAACTACTGTATTTTCCGGACTATAAGTCACAATTTTTTTCATCGTCTGGCTACGGGTGCGACGTATATACAGGATTAAAACATTTTACATGTTGGTTATTTTCACGGGAAGGATGCGCCATGCAACTTTCCAGCAAGTCACCGGACGGATCGACACGGTACGGACTTGAGTGACAAAACCATCCCGTCGGGATTAGAAAGGCCGGAAGAATTGGAAATGGAACTGATGCTGACGACAGCCGCGCAGAGGAGGAAGCAGCGCTTCTTCTACCTCTGGAGTTGGCAGAGTTGTTCAGAAGCGACACCGAGGATGAAGAATTTAAAGGATTGAGCCATTCGGAGTGAGATTGTGAGTTTGGTGAACTTGTTATATTATGTTCTTTATGCTATAGTTATGTGAATAACTGTTAATATGTTACGTTAACATACGAGACACCTATTCAGCCTGTTGTTCTCTGTTCCATTACTATAACTTGCCTTTCAAGATGAAATGTCTGTTGTTGGTGTCAGATTTTGTAAAATAAATTTGCCCCAAAAAATGCAACGTATAGTCCAGTGCAACTTATATACATTTTTTTCTTTTTCCTTATGTATTTTTTGGACTCAGGAGCGATGTATAATCCAGAAAATACAGTATGTTGTGACTCTGATGAGAGAATGTAACGCTGTCATTAAAGCTAAAGGCACTATTCTAAAATATACAATGAGCAGACATGTTCCTTCACTGCCTGGATGTCGTCGGTATTGAAGGAGAAGGTGTGTTTTCACTGATTGAGCTTCATTCCTCAGGTAAGCAGAGAATTTCTCGCCTTTGAGCCACTAAACCTCATCCTCAGATGAGCCGTTCTCTTGTCGCCATTAGAAACGATGCTTGCGACGGCAGCTCCAGGTGTGTTTATTTGACAGTGCATGGTCCGCTTCCTTTAACTCGGAGCAAAGAGTTATTCCCCGTTCAATAAAATTGGGCTGTAATATTCATTCCAGTTGTTTCAGGCTCTGCAAATGTGAACTGAAGCTCCGTGCTTGTCGATTGACTGGATACACTTTAACAGCTGGCTTGTTCAATTCCTGTCAAAATCTTTTTGGTCTTAGTTCTTCATTTGGGTTTAATTTTCACGCTTGCTTTGAGATGAAATTTTTCCATCAGTCAGCTATGTTTACTGTCACTTTGCCTGATTATAGAAAGAAACGGAACAATACAAAATACTAATACCATCATGGAAATTCCAACAGGACCCGTGCAATAATTTTCTGGCAGTAGTTTGTGACACTTTACATGTATGTTGTAAATTAGAATCAAATCAGTTGTGTTTTATCCAATATAAAATAAGTTTCTTTTAATTTCAGCCCGTGTTGAAAAGTGGGAATTTTGAGAATTTCCTGATAATGACCTTTGACATAGTGCAGGGGTCAGCAACCTTTACAATCTACAGGGCCATTTTTGGGCAGAAGGACAAGGCAAGATTATTTGTATGGTACATTTCAGCAACAAGGCAATTCAAAGTGCTTCACACAGGACATTAACGCAGAATAAGGAGAAAATAAGATAAAAACATACATACAAGATAAAAATATACATATAAAAGTTACAGTGCATATTTTGAATGAAAACAGAAAATAAAAATAAAAAAGTGATGAAGTTTTGAGTCAAAGGCAGCAGTGAACAGTTGTGTCTTCAACCTTGATTTAAAGGAATTCAAACTGTCAGACCTGATGTTTTCTGGGAGTTTGTTCCAGATATATGGAGCATAGAAACTGAACGCTGATCCTCCCCGTTTGGTTCTGACTTTAGGGACACAGAGCAGACCTGAGCAGTCAGGATGGTTCATACTGGACTAGAAGGTCTCTGATGTATTTTGGGCCTAAGCCGTTTATAAGCTAACAGGAGGACCTTAAAGTCTATTCTCTGAGAGACGGGGAGCCAGTGCTGAGATCTCAGAACAGGACTGATGTGGTCCACTCTCTTGGTCTTAGTGAGGACTCGGGCAGCAGCGTTCTGGATCAGCTGCAGCTGTCTGATGGACTTTTTACGCAGACCAGTAAAGATGCTGTTACAATAGTCAACTCGACTAAAGATAAATGCATGGACCAGTTTTTCAAGGTCCTGCTGTGACATTAGTCCTTTAATCCTAGAAATATTCTGGAGGTGATAATAAGCTGACTTTGTAATTGTTTTTATGTGGTTTTTAAAATTCAGGTCTGAGTCCATGACAACACCCAGATTTCTAGCCTGGTCTGAGGTTTTTAACTGAAGTGACTGAAGGTGCATGATGATTTTAAGAGATTCCTCCTTGGGTCCAAAAACAACTACCTCCGTTTTTTCTCTGTTTAACTGAAGAAAATTATGGCACATTCACTCAGTCATCTGCAGATTTGAAATTGCCTATTGACACAAAATAATCCCTGTCCTTTAAATAGGATGCAAACCAATCAAGAACTGTCCCACCCAATTTTCCAGCCGGTCAAGTCGTACATTGTGGTCGACTGTGTCGAATGCAGCGCTCGGGTCCAGTAACTAAGACTGAAGTTCTGCCATGATCTGTGTTTAAGCAAATGAAACATAATCAAATAAGTGTCTACAGCCGCAAAAAAAAAAAACACTCAAACCCTTTACATATCATGTGACATATGACATGTTGTACAATGTGTTAGTACCAATTTGGATCCTATTTGATTATTTTTTGTTCATTTCTTTTTTCAATTTTCTGTTCATTTCTTTGATTATTTTAATTTGCTCCTGTTCACCTTGCAAATGATTTCATTATGATTGTTTTTTTGTCCATTTTTTTAATTGATATATTTATTTTTGTGAATTTTATTTAATTTTACTGATTATTTTTGGGAATATTTGTTGATTTTTGGTAATTATTTTTGCTTATTATTTTTCTTCATTTTCTTGCTTATAATCAGGTACTTGACTATTTTGTTCAATTTTTGTTATTTTTTTAATGCTTCATTCATTTTTATTGTAATGATTTAACATTTTAGTCATTTAGGGAGATTTTATTGATTTAATTATTTTGCTCAGCACTGTCTCAATCTTGTAAGATTTGTTTTTTTTTTTTTGCTCAAAATTAGCTTATTGATGTTTATTTTGCTATATTTTGTTCATTTTTGAACATTTCATTTATTATATTGTCAGTTCTTTTGGTTATTTTGTGCATTTTGTAGATTATTTACATCAGTTTTGTCTTGATTTTTGTTCATGATTCATATTTTTTTTTCCTCTTGTTGCTAATTTAGTGCTGATTTTTTATTTATTATAATATGCTGCTTCCATCACTGGACAAAGCCACAGCAGCCACTGTGGTGAAGAGCCACAGGTTGCAGACACCTGACCTGGTCCCATATGTTAACGTGTACATTTTTACTACATAGCCTCCATAAAGTCACTAAATTTGACCCTTGTTTCTCCATTTGCAGGATTTTTCCGCTAGACTGCAAAGATAATATAATATGATCAACAGAAAGAGTTTTTTTCCTCCTGCTTGATGTTGCCCAATTTTCTTTTTTTTTTTTTGTTTTGCCTTATCTCAAAGTTAATAAAAGCGCTTATGAAACAAAAACAGCATCTGCACTCTTTGTTTCAGACCGATCTAAGCCTTCAGCTCTGGGGGACAGCTGCTCAGAACATTTCACAAACACAATCTTTTCTCATGGCAGGTTGAACTTTGCAATTCATGCTCTCTCTTTTTTATATACACTAAAAACAAACAACATTTGGAGCCATAATGGAATTTAATGATACACAGTCATGCTTTGGATGTCCTCTCTTTATTCTCCTGTGTTGCCACTGCGTGGTTTGGAACAGCTGTTGTTTGCAAAGTTCTATAAAAATGATGAGTTCGAAAGAGTGTGAAGTGATTTAATGGGTGTCATTTTCATTTGTCTTGCAGGATACAAACACATGTTAATATGTGGTGGGTGTACTTACCCTAGAAATGAGAGGATTCCAGTTTTCAACCAGTGATCAGGGCATATTTTGGTCTTTTTGTCCAGTTCAGATGACTTTTTGGTGCAAGGAGGTCATCAATCAAAACCAACCCCTTAATTCAGGGGTGCACAACCTAAGGCTGCAGGGCCACATGTGGCTCCTGTGGCTTTGTCTAGTGATGGAGGCTTCCATCCATCCATCCTAACCAACCTCTCCCCAGCCACCTCCTCCATCTCCTTCAGGGGGATCCCAGTCATTTCCAGGCCTGCTGAGAGACACCGTCCCTCCAGCAGGTCCTGGGTCTACCCCAGGGCCTCCTTCCAGTTGGAGCTAGTTTTAACAACTGGAGATTGGACTACTCAAGCCCCCCCTTTGGTTGCCACCCAAACCATACTGCACCAGGCCCTTACAACCCTTCCTGCAGGTGGTGGGCCCACAGGAAGGCATAGTCATAAGGGTCTTAGCCTGACTTGTCACCTAGGACCAATTTGCCATGGGAGACCCTAGCAGAGGCAATTTGCCCCCGTCAACATCGCTCTGAGGATCACTCAGGCACACAAATCCCTCCACCACAATAAGGTGGTGATTCAAGGAGGAGATGGAAATAACACATAATAAATCAAAAATAAGCACTAAAGCAGCAAAAAGGGAAGGGAAAAGGAGCTATGTAATTAACAAATTCAGAGATTACCATAGAGGAAGTGATGCTAAATGGCCTTGCACTTATATAGCGCCTTTCTACTCGACGGCACTCAAAGCGCTTTCCATTCACCCATTCACACACATTCACACACATTCACACACCAGTGACACTCACTGGGAGCAACTTGGGGTTCAGTGTCTTGCCGAAAACAGCTGTCGTTAAGTTAAAGGGGAGGAAAACTGTTAGAGTTGAGGAAATTCTAAATGAAGTATTGAAGTCACCACTATTGTTAAATGTGCTTTTTTTGTATGTTTAAGTTTTGCTTTCAATACAGCATTATTCCTTCAGTTTGGTACAAATCTGCCGTCAAGCCCGTTCCAAAATCACCTAAAAATGATTCAAGAATTCGTCTCAATTACCAACGAATCAGCCTTCTCAGCACAGTCTCGAAGGTATATTCTAATGTTTTGAATGTTGTGTTATCTCAGTATCTATTAGTGGCACACTACTTGGTAGATGAGCAGAATGGGTTTAAGAAAAATCAAGTATGTATTGATCATATTCATTCTACTACATCTATTGTCAGAACAAGAAATTCTGAGTAAAAACTACTTTGGCATGTTTTGACGACTTCCAAAAGGCTTTTGATTGGATTCAACGTGAAACTTCCAGAGGCAGGTGTGGATGGGAGATTTTAATAACGCCTTAAAATCAATATATAGTTCTCATATATCAAAGTAAATAATGTGCAGACTGGCTGGTTCAGTACTCACTATGGTGTTAAGCAAGGTGATGTTCATTCTCAATCTATATTAATGACCTGGCAGTTAATATAAAAGAGTCTAATTTTGGTATCATTTGGATACTTTGACTTTGGGCATTTTGCTGACACACTGATGATATTGTTTTACTGGCAGAATCAGAGGATGATCCACAAAACATGTTAAATTTGCTCGGGGCCTGGTGTAATAAATTGAGGTGTTGATTAAATTTAAGTAAAACACACGTAATCCATTTTAGAAATAAAGTTATTCCAAGGAGTAAACAAAACCTGACCATTGGTTCAATAACTCTGGAATAATGACATGAATTTCTGACCTGTGAAGCAGGTTAAAGTCTTAGTAGATTGAGCAGGGAGAGCACTGGGGTCTGTTGTTAACAAATTAAAAATCTGTAAAGATCTTGGGTATTTTACTCACAGCTTTATGGTACACGTGTCTCCCCTATGTTAAATTATGTGGGGATTTAAGAATGATAAAATGTCTGACTCCATACAGAACAGAGCGGCTTTTTATGGGTTCACAAGTGTGTCCCAGTTCTGTCTGTTCGGGGGGATGTGGGTCGGACCCCGGGATTAATTATCAGAAAATGTGAAATGATTGGAATGTGGAATTGTCTGTTAAAAATGTCAGGGTAAATAAGAAAGTTTTTCTTTGGAGTAAAATGAATAATTCTGTGGACTACAGAGGCTGATGCCATTCTCGGAGAAGTTGATATATTTACAATTATAATTTATTATACAGTGTGAATATAATTAGAAGAAAGTTACTCCATTTAAAGATAAGTTGTTAAGAAATACTTTGCTAAAGCCCAAATTACATACTTATATTTAATTTAAGCATAGTTTGGCACCTGAGCTTTATGTTACCGCAAATTTAACGAAGAGAGAGAGATCTTTAGTCGCACAGTTGAGAGTTGGATCCTTCCTCCTGCCCTGGACACCGGTGGATTTAACAACATACAGGAGGAAGATGGACTGAATTGTGTGAACTGGGTGAAACTGAAAATGATTCACATTTCTGTGATGAGTTTAGAATGTTTATATTCAATGAAATGACTGTAACCCAGAGGTATTTTGGTATTCTGATGATGAAAAGTTGGAATGGCTGTTTAAGTTTAATATGTATAAGTTGGCTGTCTTTGTTTCTAAAGCCTGAAGAAAACGGCAGGAGGGTATGTTTGTGTAACATGAGTTTTACATGCAACCTATGTTGGTACTTTGGCTTTGTTTTCATGTTTATACTTAATATTGTCCTGTAAGCACATCGGCTTGACACAATAGCAAAAGAAAATCAATTAATCAACAAAAATTAAGACAAAGCTGATGCAAAATGTACAAAATAAAAAAGAAAATGGACAATATTAAACAATGTAATAAATGAAATGATCAAAACTCAACGAAAACTAAGAAAATAAACAAAAACAAGCAAATTCTGAACAAAAAAGATAAAAATAAAAGGATTCTGAAAATTTTTCCAAAATGACTAACGTATTAAATCATTTGAATAAAAATAAATAAAGCATTCAAGAAAATTAATGAAACAATTGACAAAATAGTCAAACAATGAACAAAATAGTCAAGCACCAGAATATAAAAAAGAAAATGAACAAAAACTAAACAAAAATGATAGGAATAATGCAAAACCTCAATAAAATGTATAAAGTAATCAGTGAAATGATACAACATTCACAAAAATGAACAAAACAATGTTAAAAATGGACAAAGAATTAATAGAAGAATTTGCAAGATGAGCAAAAATGAGCAAATTTGAACAAAAACATTAAAAAACTAAAAATGAACAAGAAAAATCAAATAGGAACCATATTGGTGTGAACATGTTGCCAGCTAGGTGCCATGTGTCATATGTCACGTAACATGTAAAGTGTATGAATATTTTTTTGTGTCTTTAGAGACTTATTTATTTCATTTCTGTCCCAAAATGGCTCTTTAGATCGTAAAGGTTGCCTACAACTCTCGAAAACACATTCCTCAAGGTCTTCATACAGATTTATCTTCAGGTTAAGAGAGAAAATCATACCAATAGCTTCGAAAACATTGAACCTTTTGTCCATGCGTCATGATTTATTCTCTGACTTGACAAAGACCGTAAAATAAATGCAACGACTGTGTTCGTGCCAACATCCGCTGTGACATGTATATCCATAAATGATGATGTCGGACAGCTGACAAACATTTTTCACTCATGGCTATGACCGTGGCTCCAAGATGATACTATCTGAATGCAGGATAAATCGCCTGCTGTGACTCGTCGACCTTGTTGTCGCTGAGTCATCAGTTGTGTTTATCTCTGTGCCAAATTCAGACAGAAGGAACAAAAGTGAAAGAAAATGTCAGACATTTCCCCTGGGATCAAGGGTGGAGCTTGTGCTTGAACGTGGCTGGCGAAAAGGAAAATGAACAGGATAAGCGACAAAATTAACTGAACGTAAAGGAACAAAATAAACAAAACAAGCAACAGCACAGACAAAAATGAATAAAAGGAGAGCAACACAATTCCCAAGATTCAATTCAACTTGAATTCAATTTTATTTGTATAGCACCAATCATGAATGATGATCATCTCTAGGAGCTTCACAATTCAAGGCCGAGACCTCAAGACGATACAGAGAGTAAACCCAACAGGACCAATGAGAACAAGACAAGGGTGACATGGGAATGAATGCAAATAAAAAAGGGGGGACGGATGGACGGACGGAAGGGAAGAGTTAAAGAAGGAGATAAAGAAAGAAATAGAGAGTGAAGGTCAGTGCATCACTGTCCCCCTGCAGCCTAGGACTATGCAACAGAACTAAGGGATGATTAAGGGTTTTCCTGACCTAGACTTAACTATATGCTTTGTCAAAAAGGAAAGTCTAGTTTTAAAGGCACAGAGTGTGTCTGCATCCCACACCCACATTGGAAGTTGGCTCCACAGGAGATCTAGTATTGGAGAAATATGATCTCTCCTTCTGACCCCAGTTAATCAAGTAAACGAACAGATGAAACAATAGAATGAGTAAAAGTCAACCCGATGCACAAAAAATAAGCAACAGAATGAAAAAAGTTTAATTAAAAAAAAAAATCACTAAACTGAACATACAAATTAAGAAAATACACAAAATAAACCTGTAAGGTTTAAGACAGGGGTGTCCAAACTTTTTTCACCGAGGGCCACATACATAAAAATATAGAAGGGGCTGGGCCGCTTACTAGAAATTATGCATATAGCCTTAACTTTAGTGTATTAAAGTTAGAAAAATCAATTAAAAGTGGACAAATGTTATA